>CM044010.1:4845896-5046847 GCA_024085815.1 Flaveria linearis
AAAATCTTCATTTCCAAATTCCAGTGGATTTAGTGGAGAAATGTATTCTATAACAGTAAAACAATATTTCGATTCACCGAATAACTAGATGTATCAAAGAAATAGCATTGGTCTTCTCAATTCCATATATGGATTAATAACTACATATATATGAAGATAGAAGCAATATATATACAAACTTTATTAGAAACAATTTTATACACTACATAAACACTAATAGAGAGTATGGTAAGTAAGAAATCAATTTCTTACTTACCATACTCTCGGATCTCATAGAATGCCGCCGATTATAGCCCGTTGATTTCATTTAAGACGCAAAAATAGAATACTTTTCATTTGATTCTTCAACTATTGATAAGAATTCAGAAGTCAAGTTTCATTTAAAGTAATTAATCATTTTGACTGACGTTTTTACGTAAAGGTAAGTAGAAAAGCAGTAGGAACTAAAATGAAAAGTGCAGTAGCAATAAATGCAAGAATATTTCTTCCATAACTCTTATCGTTTTTTTTTTTTTACAATAACTCGGGGATTTAATCCCATAGAGATGATAAATCTTTCACCTGTCAATTCAATGAATGCATTACCTATCGATGATCTTGAATCGGATCAATATCATGAATAACAATATCTGAGCTATTAATTAATTCGTCATCGAGAATTGAATAGTAAACATACGAACATCTTTTATCCATACCGAATCCAAGATTGGATTCCCGGACCCATCAAAAATCCTTTACTTTATTTATCCTTCTTTTCTGTTATTCTTTTCTATAACCTACCTTAGGTCTTCTATAGAAACCTCAAACAAAATATAACCACCCTGTCCGAACTACAAAAACCCAACAAACAATACAAGCGAAGTGAAAAAGAGAGGAGTTAGGTTCTAAAATTGAATGATCTAAATTTATTTGGAAGACAAAGAAGTTGAGAAAGATGAGTCGCATGAGAATGGTCGCGGGAGAAAAGATGGAATATTCTATCAACTTCACTATTTTAATTATTTCATTTAGTTTAGGGTTGGTTTGTTCTTTCTTTCGACAGAATCCCGCAAAAAAAAAAAGAAGGGAAACCCCTTCGAAATTCAATTATGCTCTCTGTCCCTTCTTTCACAGAAAATGGAGAGTCGAATTGATGTACTTATTGGATCCGTCGGGACTGACGGGGCTCGAACCCGCAACGTCCGCCTTGACAGGGCTGCTGGTGCTCTTGCCTATGAACTACAATCCAAGGAAATAAGAAGGATCTATCAGAAATTTTGGATTCTTTTTTTTCTCTCGTATCAGGTATTTCTTAAGAACAAGAGGTTTCTCATCTGATAGTAGATTGACAAATGTTGGGCCCGAGCTGGATTTGAACCCAGCAGTAGACATATTGTCAACGAATTTACAGTCCGTCCCCATTAACCACTCGGGCATCGACCCAACGCCTAATCATTTTAGACGTTCCATAATCAACTTCCTTTCGTCTCCAGGCAGATTGACAAATACATATCACTTGATCTAAATCCAAAGTCCCACTGAGTAGACTATTAGAAGCACTTGACAAATATGGATCACTTGATAGAAAATCCCATCCTGTAGTCTTGAGTCTTGGTACACCCTAGAGGGACTTGAACCCTCGTTTTCTCCGTGAAAGAGGAGGTCGTAACCACTGGACCATAGGGGCCTATGGCCACCTTGATTCATAAATCAACTAGAAATAATAGGTCCGGCCGCCTTTAGGAAATAAAAAGCACTAGAAATACAATAGGTAATAAGAAAACACCATAGGTAATTAAACTTAATATAAATATAACTCAGGCCGAGAGCCGCCTTTAGGAGATGAATCAAACCGAAAAACTCGTTAACTATTCTGGAGCTTAATGGTAATCAAACTTTACCATTAATTACAACCTTGAAACTTGATTTCATTGGTCTTTCTCGTCTTTATCTCTCTCATTCACAAAGGGTTCTGCGTTGGATCCAAGATCCTTACTCTCCAGTGGATTCAAGGTAAGGTGCTTTACCAACAAATATGATTTGACCACTAAATTTATTGCGCCCTAAGTCATACTGTCAATGACGACAGGACAGGAGGGCATATATAAAGAGAGAGAAGACGGAAATATAGATTAGGTATATCCGCGCGTAATTTTAAGTTAATAAATACAACATTCATATATCTAGGTATTCATATTCAAGTAGATTAGAATTTCAATACCGTTATACATTATAATATAGACACTGAATAAGAAACTTGAATCAGTTTTGATATTATAAAAAAATCCAAAGCCAGAGTAAGCCTAAATGGTATAATTCTGTTCCTAGGACTGTTTTATCAATTTGTTCTCGTGTTCCTCCGGTTGCATCTCTTAAAATCAGTTCAGTATCAATTTTGATTTCACCTATCTCATAGATTCCAGTCAAAGATTCATAGAAAATCGAAATTCCATCATGCCTAGATCTATAGGATTTCTTTGATAGATAATGAGCCAGCCAAAATGGTATTTCTTTTTTTTTTTTTAGAATTCGATATGGATGAATATAAATAACTGACAATTTCAAATAATCCGGGATAGACGCAATGTCCACAATACTGGATTTAATCAGATACAATTTGAAGGATTTTGTAGGTTCATTGATCAGGGTTTGGCAGAAGAGTTTTCTAAGTTTCCAAAAATTGAAGATACAAATCAAGAAATGACTTTGAATTATTTTGGAAAGATATCAATTGGTAGAACCCCTGATAAACGGAAAAGAGAATGCTGTGTAGAATCACTCACATATTCTTCTGATTATATGTATCCGCGAGACTCATTTGGAAAAACGATAGGCGTAGATATATCCAAGAAAAACCATTTTGAATAGGAAAGATCCCTCTAATGACTTCTCTGGGAGCTTTTATAGTAAATGGAATCTATAGAATTGTGATCAATCAAATATTGCAACGATCCCGGTATTTATACCAGTCAGAATAAACGATAACGGAATTTCGGTCTATACCGGCACCATAATAATCAGATTGTGGAGGAAGATTAGAATTAGAAATTGATAGAAAAGCAAGGATATGGGTTCGTGTGAGTAGGGCAACAAAAACTATCTATTCTAGTTCTATTATCAGCAATGGGGTTGAATATAAGAGAAATTCTAGAGAATGTTTGCTATCCTGAACTATTTTTGTCTTTTCTGAATGATAAAAAATAGGGTCAAAAGAAAATGCTATTTTGGAATTTTATCAACAATTTGCTTGTGTAGAGGTTAGAGATCACGTATTTTATGAATCCTTATCTAAGGATTTACAAAAAAATTCTTTCAACAAAGAGTGAATTGGGAGGGATTGGTCGACGAAATATGAATCGGAGACTAGAAACTCAAATAGAAATAATGAAAAAAAATTAAAAAAAAGTAACGCCCGGAATAAAAAAAAATAAAAGAATAATGGAGAATTACCCCCAAAAATTTGGAAAAATTGAAAATAAAAAATATTGAATTAATAGTTAAATTCGAATATCAATGATCAAATAGGATATAACGGAAAAAACGAACTACATTTCCTATCTAAAAATCGATGATACCCTTTTATTGTGTATGAAATTTATGGTTTCTGTTGGTGTAAATCCACTCACCTCAATTCAAGATGAGAAGCAATTCTCCATTAAAATTATCCAACTATTAAATTATTATGTACATATCTTATATTACCGAGGGGCATTTGACCTAATGGTATTCGAACGTGTAATAAGTGATTTATTTCTTAGAGGTTGATGAAAGTTTAGATGATTTTAAGAGTATATTTGAAGTTGTTTTTAAAAAGCATATCCTAGATTATTTAATAATATCCGTTTTGAATAAAACGTCCTTGGGGTTTTACTCGACAATTCATTTGATATGGCTTTTTCGTTTAACTTTGTAAAGGAGTCATATGTTAGAACAAAATCAATTTTGATATTTTTTTGACATGCTTTGCACAAATGAGTGATACGTTTGACCAATGTTTTGGAGACCGGATCGGACCGGCCTGTTCGACCGGGGATCGGTCCGGTGGCCTGTCCGGTCTGATACGGATCGTTTCTAGACGGTTGAACCGGTCGGTTCGTCCCGAACTGCTGGTCGGACCGGGAAACCGGATCTGTTCGGACAGGTTTTGGTATTTTTTTTAATTTTTTTACTTTAATGGGTAAAAAACGGGTGTTAAACCATAAATTAGTACGTTGGATATACAAATATAGTTAAATTGTATATATAACTATAAATACATATATAAAACATATAGAAATTACTTATATTTAATTACATATATAAATATAGTTAAATCCGGTCCTACGGTCCGACCGGTCCGACCACCAAACCAGTAAGGCGTCCGGTTCGACGTCCGATCTGGTTCTGAAAACATTGCGTTTGACACGAGATCACATTTGGATGAGTAACATATTTAGTGACAAATTAATATATTTAGTCACATAACATGTTCTAAGAGTAGCATTATTCTAGCTAAACTTGTGTCATAAAGGTTAAAATTTGTTCGCACAATTCATATCACTATCAGTCGTTACCCTCACTTTTCTGACCACGCGTCCACACTTCACATGAACAACTTTAGCGACTATTCTTTAAAATAGCGACGCTTTGAGTTTGCGACAAAAGACCTACTTGTACAGTTTTTATAACATGTGGGTCGATTCAATAAAAATGATTGGATTCTTACTTCGAACTGCTAGTCGAACTGAGTTACTGGATTATTTAATTTTCAAATCAAATAACTGATAAATACAACTCAGGCCAACCAAACTAACTAATTCTTTACTATTCAAATCAATCTTACATAATATGTGACAAAGTTTTTCTTATTCTGTATGACCCCAAACATATTAATCAATAAAGATATTAAGTCCTACATGAGTCACCATTTCATTCATTTCATAACTTACAATAAGGCTATATTATCCTGTAAATTATATGAATGTCTTTAAGTACACATTTCAGAACCTTGCTAACAAGATTAGAATTTGTTCGTTTGTTTGACCAAAGGGGTTCCTTCATGTTAGGTTCATCGACCAAAATTTGAACTGTGTTTATTTGATCATTGCGTGATATCATCATCTTCTTCTGTCGTTGTTCCTCCAATTCTTCAAGATCTTTGGCCTTGCCCCATAACACGACATACAATCCCATCACGATTCCAAATGCACCTATCGCGCTGCATCGTTAAAGAAGTTTACATCAATACACAACAAAAACTTGGTAACTATTCATGAAAAAGAACTAATAAGAATCCCTAGAAATGACAAACAAAATTGCGGTCACTAAAGTTCATTGTAGCATATTATATCCTTGTAGTAACAAAGAATGTAACACTATTGCACATAAATTAACTTTGGATGTTGAATATGTCACAAGTACATGTTACTAATGAAATTTAACTTGATATAATTTAATTTGACTTACCTTCCTACATATATCTGTTCGCGGAGAAATATAGAAGCGAAAAATGTCACAATAACCGTGTTTAAGGGATTGAACATTGCTGAAAACACAGGACCCCTCTTTTGGATGATCCACGATTGCGCGAATATTGAAATTCCCGAACCAACAATAGCCTGATCATGAAAAAGAATCAATGTAACGTGTCATAACAAGATTTTAGACATGAAACCGTTAATTTAATATTTTAACTTGAAAGATGCATATAGTTTACAACTTGATTACCGTATACAACAAAGATCCGAATTGCAAATATGAGGTAACTTTCCAAGCTTCCAAATGCGGGTCTGTAAACAATATAACCACACCAGATTGCACCGTCGCCATAAAACACATCCAAGCGGATAACGACAGGTGGTCAGGATAGCTTCTACTTACTGGCACCTGTTATGTTGTACTTTATAAGTGAGATATTACTAGTACTGTTGTTTGCTTTTTGTTGCATATGTGCATTATAACTCTATGTACCTGAATGATTAGCCAAAATGACCAGCAACAAGCGCTACCGAAAAGACATAAACAACCAAGAAGCCAAAGGTTTTCACTTTCAGTTGAGTTTAGCAATAGAGAATTTGACGAAGGCAAATGCGCGTTTAGAAGTTTAGGGCCTTTAATGAGTGCCATGACAGCTGCACTTGCGACGCACACAAATGCCCCTAATATCTTCGCTATGGTTCTTAAGCTTCGTATGTTTATTGGTTCGTACCCGACGATGGAGGCTGCAACAAAGGTTATTGCTGGGACAAGATTGAAAATGGCACTTCCAGCTGATGATGAGGCCAAGTATAAGCCTTCTAAGTTTATCATTTGGCTTGTTGTTATTCTGAAAAGTAAAACAAAAAAAATAAAAGAAAATTTTAAAAGAAGTGTGAAACATCGTCTTCTTGTAGTTTTACTTCATAAATCGTTGTGTATAGCCAGTTGAAGTGTATATAAATTTATTTTTCGTTTAAGAACTTAACATTCTTGTTTCACTCATGAAGTTAAATAAACATAAAGAATTTTAAGATACAAATACGCAAGCTTGTTTTCTATATGTCAACCCAATTACGACTTGTATTTTACTTCATGTTACAAACAAAGACAAAAAAGCATAAGAAATCACGGTTTACCCAATCAAAGCTGCCAGGAAGATCAACCAAAAGCTTCTCCATCCAATACAACATCTCGTAGCTTTACTCCTGCGTTATATAAATAAATATTAAAACCGAACACCATACAGTTAAATTTTAAGTGTTAGAGAGAATATATTAATTAGAGTTTATTGTAATATCTTCATTATAATTAGTAAATATGATATTTTCATCAGGCTTACTTTCTAATTATACTCGTTTTTTCCTATACATAGTCGTTTAGTAATTAATACATAATGTGTTACATGGTTTTTATTATTTCATATTGATGTAGACAGATCAAAATACACATATAAATCTAGTTACGAGTTTATGCACAATTCTTCCAAGACCATGTTAAAACGTACGTACCTTGAAAAAAAAACGATAGGAGCAATGACCACAGTGGCAATGGCTTGTCTATAGAAAACAAAGACTCTAGGGTTCATTCCTTCCAAAAGAGAAGCTCTAGTTAATATGGAGACTGCTGCATAAGTGAATTGCATCACAATCATAACAATCACTGGCTTGTAAAACTCCACCAGCCCCATTTTTTTTCCCTTTGGAGCTTATTGTGTTTGTAATGTGATTGTATTACTTCACAAATTGTAACTTTACTATTCTCAAAGTACCCTTTTATACTCACAATTTCAAAAGTTTGGGATTTTGATTTTGGGCACCTAATCTTTGGAATGTTTTGAAGTTTAGTCCTAATCTTATCATATGGGTCATGATCCCCTAGTAATTTATATATTAGCACTTAACCAAAATCTATAGAGCCTAATGGTATCTGATATGTACATAATGATGAAGTTTAGGGTTTGAGTCCCATTGTAAATAACGATATAGGTTTACAAGTATAATTAGCTAAGTGTGTAGTTATCGGCGTGTAGTTATCGTTCTTAAAAGAAATTATTTAAACTAATAACATACATGGGTTGTGTTAACTCAGTTATTTGAAATTATCCTGACCTTCTTTTACAATTTTACTGTTTATATGAAAGTGTGTACAATGATTAATGTCTGTATCAATATACTTCTTTCTATACCACTATATGTCATATGTGTGCGTTACTTTTGCGCATTAGCTTGTTCTCAACCGAGCCCTTTCATATCGATGTGAATGGCAAACTTTGAATAAAACTGAAACCGATAATGAAGTTTTATATGTAAATGGACGGCAACATAATCTCAAAGGGTGTTAATTGATGGTTATAACTTAACTAAATAACAACATGATACATTAAATTATTGAATGGTACATACCTATGGTTACCAGAATCTTCCTTCCCACCAAAACAGAAACTTGTGTTCCTAGGTGTCATTGGTTTTAATTTTATTAGGTGCCTGTGATCAGTCACACATGCTTCAATAATAGTCCTATTTACTTTTTGTTTCTTATGATATCTTTAAGTAAATACGACAATATGTTAAATAATATACAACTGTGAAACCTAGCTCATAATGAGTAGTATTTGATGTGACCATATAAATCAACATCCAATGCTCATGGGTTTCAACATAGATTGTTGGATTATGTACGGGTTCGGTTACGTCACGTTGCCAACCGAGCTATGACCCGTAAGAGTTACACCTTGGGCAATAAATATTAAGTCCACTTAATTTGATTAATTGGCGCTTACGAACTATATCGGGTTTTTATAATTTATAATTGTTATAAATTATTTAGTATTAATATTATTTATTAAAGAAAAATAAAAAAAATAAAAAGGTGAAGATTCCTTTTGAAAATCATGTGCATTATTCTCTGCATTATTGGGAGAAAAATAAGGCATGGTGGGTTTGGTAAACTTGCCAACAAGGAAAGCACATAAACAATTGCTTTATCAATGAGAGTAAGGGGAACTGGCAAGAGGAATTTCTTTCTTTGACACAGTCGTGAAGGAAAAACGGAAGAGATCATCTTCTTTCTTTCATCTCTCTTTGTATGTCTGAATTTTCCTTCCTATTTCAAACAACCGATATATTTGATTGCAACCGTGGATCACGCCTCTTAGAGCCGCAACCACTGTGTTCCAATTTAGCGTTCGTTGATTCTAGCATTCATTTGTTGTCCCTCGGTGTCTCAAACGGTTAATTATTAACCACAAAGGTATATTATATCTCATCAGTAGGATATTAATATTCTGTATTTGCATTGTTTGTAACCCAGATCCTGTCGGGTTCATTCTGGTATTTTATTATTACTCCGCTGCGTTACATATTATTAATCTGATTAATAATTATCAAAACTGTTTTGATAAATAAATCTAACGAAGATACCACTGAACCCAACAGTGGTATCAGAGCCAGGCTTACAACATGCAAATCAGATCCGGTCTGTTAACCGGTTATAGATCACAAACTTTAAAATTATTTGAAGTTTCTGATTTATATTATTTTGGGCAACTTGTTTATTTTGGTTAAATATTAATTAACCAAACGATTGCCCGTATTATTTTGATTGTGTTTTAATTTGTAAATCTGGCTAGACCCTGTGGTTGAATGGTTGTGATGTGATTTGTTATTGTTAAAGTTTTTGGTTTTATGGTTTTTGGCCCATTTGATGGCTCAAAGTTGTAATAGATTAGAGTTTTCTTTTATTTTGTATTTCTTTTGTAAATATTGTAATATTTTGAAGACCCGAAGTCAAAACTGGAAGCAAGACAAATCAAGGAGTCAGTGGGAGCTATCAAGACAACTAGATGCACTTAGGTCCATCCTTGTGGTTGTTTTGTGTTTTCACCCGTGACCTAGCTTGATCTCGCTATTTGGCTCTAGCGAGATCAAACAATCATAGCCATTAGATTTACATATTACTTTGCTATTATGTTGCTTTATTTTATATTACCCAACCTAAATATCAAACTAATTAATTAATTAAAAAAAAAATTTTTACAATCAAAATAAATAACAAGTTTTAACTTATTTTACAACTTGTTAAATTATTAAAACAAATTGTTTGTTTTAAATGGGATAATCGAATAAGTTTTCAAATTCAAAATTAGTTTGAATTTCAAAACTTAAAACTTGATATTTTTAAATTAAAATTAATTATCCTTTTAAAAAGATAACTAGATAAGTTTTCAAATTTAAAATTAGTTTAAATTTTAAAACTCAAATCTTAATAATTTAAAATTATCAACTTAAAATCGGTTGTCTATCTCGCGATAAACCTAGTTTTAATAGGATATTAAAATCTGGTGTCCCGAGAGCTGAAAGGGTTCGTCATTTATTATCACGAACTATATATTGTAAAACTATATTTTACGACGCACGTATAACTTAATTATACGTTGTGTTTGACCCTATTCGGTAAACACTAAAATTGGATCCCATAGATAAAAATCAATAGTCTATGCCACCCTAAAATAAGGAACACTTGGAACATTAAGCGAAACATCAGTGTTTGGAGCCACAGCACCGCACTTGATATGTAGTTTATTCTTCCAAGGTGCAAGGGTTTTGTTGACACATCCGGCCCTTTCACAAGTAACTGTTTTAGGATGACTATTACTTTTCTCTCTAGTTACGTGCCACAGCTGTCTAGAGAGAAAAGTGGGCATAGATGAGGCTAAACGTATCAATGCATTGACAAATGTTGTCGTTGAGGCCTCATACACGAGAGTTGTGCAATTTTCACAATTGATAAACATTGTCAGTCTGCCTAATCACTTACTAATGTTGCGTGCCCCAGCTGCCTTTAGTGACTGACCAAGCCAGATTCTCATTCCTTATTTAAAATTACTGTAAATGGGTCATTAATTAAAATAAGGAAACAATACATCGAAAATACTAATTAATTTATTTTGCTTATAGATGTCTTCAGAAACCAACAACTCCTTCATTCTCAAGTCTATTCTTGAGAAAGAGAAACTTGATAACACCAACTTTCTCGCATGGCACCGCAATCTGAGATTGGTTCTCAAGATGGCAAAAAAGCTCTATGTTATAGATAGCGCTGTTCCCAACGAGCCTGAAAACAATACGGCCGCAGCCCGTAGAACTTGGGAAAAATTTAAGGAGGATGCCGATGAGGTAGCCTGCCTTATGCTAGCCACCATGTCTCCTGATCTCCAGAAGAACATGGAGGACATGGCTGCATTTGACATGATTGAGCAACTTAAGGGCATGTTTCAGAAACAGGCCCGACAAGAGCGCTATGATACCATGAAGCAGCTTATATCCTGCAAAATGCAAGTAGGCTCGCCTGTTAGTGCCCATGTGCTTAAAATGAAAGGGTACATCGACCAAATGGCCAAACTTGGTTATCCTATGCAAGACGAAATGGCAGTAGACTTCATTTTGAACTCCTTGCCTAGTTCTTACGACCAGTTCATAATGAACTTTAATATGAATGCATGGGTTAAGAGTGTAGCTGAACTACACAGTATGCTCAAAACTGCTGAGCAAAACATACCAGGTAAAGCCAGTCAAATGTTGATGGTCCGATCTACTGGTGTTAGGAAACCAAACCCCAAGAAGAAAACTTATAACGGTAAGGGTAAGGGTAAAGTTGTTGCTGCCAAGCCTGCCACCAACAACAAACAGCTGGCTAAAAACAAAGCAGCGCCCCCTCCTGAGGAGCGACACTGTTTTGAATGCAATAAGATGGGACACTGGAGACGTAACTGTCCTGACTATCTAGCCAAGCTGAAGGTGAAGAAGGCCAATGGTGAAGGCTCTTCTTCAGGTATTCTGATTTATGTTATTGAACTTTTCACTGTTTCCAGCAACACATGGGTATTTGATACTGGATGTGGTTACCACATCATTAATGTCTTGCAGGAGCCTGAAAAGTGGAAGAAACTGAAACAAGGCGACATGGAGCTCATCGTTGGTGATGGGAAAAGAGTACCAGTTCTAGCAACTGGAACATATCATCTTTCTTGTCCATCTGGTCTTGTAATTACTTTAAATAATTGTTTGTTTGCTCCTGGTTTAACCAGAAACATTATTTCAGTTTCTTTATTGTTTGAACAAGGATTCAAGTATGTTTTTAATGATGCTGTTATTTCTGCCTACTTGAATGATATCTTTTATTTTGAGGCTAAACCTCGAAGTGGTATTTATGAGATTGATATTCAAACAAACAATAATGTATATAATCTTTCTAAACGTATCAAATCTGGAATTAACGATACGTTTCTATGGCATTGTAGACTTGGCCACATAAGCAAGGCCCGTGTGAAAAGGCTTCAGTCCGAAGGGATTCTTGAATCCACAGGACATGAATCTTTTGATGAATGCGAATCTTGCTTAGCTGGCAAACTCACAAAGGACCCTTTCACCCATGTTGGTGAACGGGCCAAGGATCTGTTAGCACTTATACACTCTGATGTATGTGGTCCTTTCAGAACCATGTCTAGAAATCACGAAAGATACTTTGTTACGTTTATTGACGATTATAGTCGATACGCCTATGTCTACCTTATGAAGCATAGACATGAAACCTTTGAAAAGTTCAAAGAGTTTCAGAACGAAGTAGAAAACCAACTTGATAAGACTATCAAAGTACTTCGATCAGATCGAGGTGGAGAATACCTAAGCCAAGAGTTCACTGATCATCTAAAGGAATGTGGAATTGTTTCACAGTTCACTCCACCCGGCACACCCCAACTTAATGGCGTGAGTGAGAGGAGAAATCGAACCCTACTTAATATGGTTCGATCGATGATGTGTAGAACTAACTTACCTCACTCCTTTTGGAGTTATGCTCTTATGACCGCCGCCCGCCTTGTCAATCTGGCACCGACTAAGAAGGTAGATAAAACTCCATATGAGATATGGCATGGGTCTAAACCCAATTTGTCTTACCTTAGAGTATGGGGATGTGATGCTTTTGTCACTAGTGAGTCTAATGACAAGCTAGATCCTCGAGGCGAAAAAGCTATTTTCGTTGGATACTATAATAGAAGCGGGTATTACTTTTACCATCCTGATGCAAATATGATTTCCATCAAAAGGAAGGCACATTTCCTCGAGAAAGAGTTTCTTGATCGAGGAACTGGAAGTAATATTGTGGATCTTGAAGAAATTCGAGAACCACAAACAAACGCTGAAGTAGTCGGTGCGTCTGAACAACAAGAAATTGTTACTGATTCAGATATAAACACAAGCGTTCGCAGAAGTAGCAGAACTCACAAAGAACCTGACAGATATCTTTGGAATCTAGAGGGTCCTGAGGTTCTGGTAGTAGCTGATTCTGGTGATGAACCTACTAACTACAAATCTGCTATCTCAGATCCGGAATCTGCGAAATGGCTAGATGCCATGAACGCCGAGATGCAATCCATGCGAGACAATCAAGTCTGGGACTTGGTTGAGCTACCTCCCGGTTCACGGGCTGTAGGGAGCAAGTGGCTTTTCAAGAAAAAAACCGACATGCATGGAAATGTACACACCTATAAAGCACGGCTAGTTGCGAAAGGTTTCACTCAAACTCAAGGTGTTGACTATGATGAAACTTTCTCACCTGTTGCTATGATCAAATCGATTAGGATATTGCTTGCCATAGCCGCGTACTATGATTACGAGATATGGCAAATGGATGTCAAAACCGCTTTTCTAAATGGACATCTCTCTGAAGATGTCTATATGGTTCAGCCCGATGGTTTTGTCGATCCACAATATCCAAATAAGGTGTGCAAACTGAATAAGTCCATTTATGGACTTAAACAGGCATCCCGTAGCTGGAATCTTCATTTTGATCAGAGAATCGTCGAATTCGGTTTTGTCAAAAGTGAAGATGAGCCTTGTGTTTACAGAAAGGCTAGTGGGAGCACTATATCGTTCCTCATATTGTATGTGGATGATATACTGATCATTGGAAACAATATCTCAATGCTTAACGAAGTTAAAAAATGGTTGGGAGCTTGTTTCGCAATGAAAGATCTTGGAGAAGCTGCTTACATTCTAGGAATAAAGATCTATAGGGATAGATCTAAGCGGCTTCTAGGGCTTAGTCAAAGCACATACATAGACAAAATGATGACACGCTTTAAGATGGAAAACTCCAAGAAAGGAGGTGTTCCAATGACTAAAGGTACCGTGTTGAACAAATCGCAATCTCCTTCAACGGACATTGATATTAAGCGAATGGAAAATGTTCCATATGCTTCAGCGATTGGTTCCATCATGTATGCTATGCTGTGCACTAGACCTGACGTCTCGTATGCTTTAAGCATTACTAGCCGTTATCAGCAAAACCCTGGTTTTGCCCATTGGACTGCAGTTAAGAACATTCTGAAGTACTTGAGAAGGACTAAAGACATGTTTTTAATATATGGAGGAGTTGAAGAACAGCTCACTGTAAGATGTTACACTGATGCTAGTTTTCAAACTGACCGAGATGACTCTCGCTCACAATCTGGTTTTGTATTCACACTCAATGGTGGAGCCATCTCTTGGAAAAGTTCCAAGCAAAGTGTGGTGGCAGATTCTACTACTGAATCTGAATACATTGCAGCATCTGATGCTGCAAAGGAAGCTGCTTGGATGAAGAAGTTCATAGCCGATCTCGATGTGGTTCCAAGTATTCAGCAACCAATCGAGATATTTTGTGATAACACAGGTGCTATTGCTCAAGCCAAAGAGCCCAGATCTCATCACAGGGCCAAGCACATTCAGAGGAAGTTTCATTATATACGGGACATAGTGAAACAGGGAGACATCGTGATAAGAAAAATCGACACAGATCAAAACCTAGCAGACCCGTTTACTAAGCCCATGACTCAGAACAAGCATGATCTGCATAGAAATGCGATCGGGCTTAGATTAGCTAGTGATATGTTTTGATTTAGTATTTGGATGTACGAACTTTTAAACAGTTATACTTTTGAATTCATTTTGATCTACTGATATAGATACAATTATGAATCCTATAACTGTGTTCGATTTTAATACGTTTAATCCATGGATATTGTATTCTAAATTATCCATAGTCGGTCAGACTTGTGGGAACAATTCTGAATAAAGACTATTCTGAATTTAGACTCAAGTAGTTGACTTCTAAATTCACAGACCTCATTATGAATGACGTTGGATGTAACTCGCCACAAACCATCTTTATTATAAGATGCTTTGATATTGGTATACTCATTTAGTATCCTATGACCTGAGATGCATACTAGAACTTCCGTTTACCGAGGATTATTCTTTGATCACTGTCAACCGCTGTCGCGTAACTGCCAGTCATAAAGGTTTTGGTTGGGAATAATTCTGAAGTTCAGTGGGAGTTGTATGTAGTCAATAAGGGATTCTGTACTCTTACATTATATGTAACAGTTAGACATCTTGGCGCCCTCGTTGATTCAAACTGGTGAAGTGTGAGGCCTCACCCAAACTGACTGTGTGTTTGATTGGACCATTTTGAATCTGGATCGAGAACAATAATGATTGAGCTCCATATGAGAATTAATCTCAATGACTCAATTGATGTCTTTTACAGAAAGGATAAATGACTATGATTACCATAAGTTTATTGTCTTGTTATAGTAAAATAATACTAGAAGAAGATGTTTGGTTAATGACTTTAAAGTGTCATACCTTGATTGGGGGCAGCCATGTGCAGCTAGAGCGCCGCTGACTGTCTACGTGGAATTTAACCGAATACCGTCCAAGTGGGAGCTTGTTGGATTATGTACGGGTTCGGTTACGTCACGTTGCCAACCGAGCTATGACCCGTAAGAGTTACACCTTGGGCAATAAATATTAAGTCCACTTAATTTGATTAATTGGCGCTTACGAACTATATCGGGTTTTTATAATTTATAATTGTTATAAATTATTTAGTATTAATATTATTTATTAAAGAAAAATAAAAAAATAAAAAGGTGAAGATTCCTTTTGAAAATCATGTGCATTATTCTCTGCATTATTGGGAGAAAAATAAGGCATGGTGGGTTTGGTAAATTTGCCAACAAGGAAAGCACATAAACAATTGCTTTATCAATGAGAGTAAGGGGAACTGGCAAGAGGAATTTCTTTCTTTGACACAGTCGTGAAGGAAAAACGGAAGAGATCATCTTCTTTCTTTCATCTCTCTTTGTATGTCTGAATTTTCCTTCCTATTTCAAACAACCGATATATTTGATTGCAACCGTGGATCACGCCTCTTAGAGCCGCAACCACTGTGTTCCAATTTAGCGTTCGTTGATTCTAGCATTCATTTGTTGTCCCTCGGTGTCTCAAACGGTTAATTATTAACCACAAAGGTATATTATATCTCATCAGTAGGATATTAATATTCTGTATTTGCATTGTTTGTAACCCAGATCCTGTCGGGTTCATTCTGGTATTTTATTATTACTCCGCTGCGTTACATATTATTAATCTGATTAATAATTATCAAAACTGTTTTGATAAATAAATCTAACGAAGATACCACTGAACCCAACACATAGAACAACTAGTTCTGGGAAAAAAATAATAGTATTTGATAAATATTTTATATGGCTGTTCTTATACAAAAATCGGCCGATCACTTGATTGATCAAGGCGATATGATAAATAAAAAAGAAATCTACCGATCACTTGATTGAGCATGGTGATATGACAGATAAAAAAGAAATCGACCGATCACTTGATTGATCAAGGCAATATGATAAATAAAAAGTTTGATTTGTGTGACAATACTAGACGATATTTGTGTAACAGTTTTACAACATGGTCTGGTAATACTACGAAATCATCCTATAAATCGTGTATTGTGATGATGTAAAACCATAAACTTGAACATATATAGTGTCGCAACTCACAAGAAACCACTTATAAGGTAACCTATAACCTATGTTTAGAGAGTACACAATTTTACCATCATAATATCCTTTGGAAACGTTTGAATGTAACTTCAAATTGTTTTATAGTGTGTTTAAACAATCTGATTTGATTTTGATCTTTTTGGACTAGCATAATCTTAATTTAAGAAATTTTCAACTTTAATCACTTTGTTACATCTATGATTTGATGTTAATTCTTATTATAAAGTATTGAAATAATCATTATGGGGAGTACAAATTAAGTACATCTTTAGCCACCTCTAAATAAATTACAAACAATCTTCTAAAGTATATATATAAAACTTAGCCACTTTAAACGAATGTAGACATGACAAAAATAAAAATATTAAAAAATGAAGTTGAGGATGTGGCATTGATGTGGAGGTTTGACACCTTGACTATCAAGGATCATGTTAAAGTTGTCATTTGCCAATTGAATTTTTGATTGTAAATAATGTAGGTTTTATATTCTTAAATATGAATAGATTATGCCTCAATCTTTGTCATTTTTCTTTCTCTTGTCATATGCATCTAAACAACCTAATTATGTCAATTTGGTATCTCTTTCATATGAGCAAGCTTATCTTTTCATAGAGAAATGTGATATATATTTTTTATAAGTTGTAATTATATAGTAGGAGAGATGAATACATGATTGTATGAGTGATAACTTGATTTGAAATGAAGGTCCAAATTCATTGTTTTTATCCTTGTTTTTGTTTGAAAGGAACTTAGATGAGAGTATTCATATGATTTGTTTGTGTCCTGTATGATGTATATATGCCTAATAATAATATATCTCTTCAAATGATTAAACATTGACATGTATATTAATTTTTATCTACATGTTCTTGACTTTTTATAATCTATTCTCCCTGGATGACAAAACAAACAAAACTCTCCCAAAAAGATTACAATCTACAAACAAAGAGCTTATGGTCGATGTCATATGTCGATTGTGGATCAACAAGTAGCACTAGATAAAATTCAACAAAAGGATAAATTATGATCTGCGGTTGATAGTATGATCAAGCCATGTATTGACAGTTTAATTTGCATAATCGGGGATCGGGCTATAACTTCCAAGAGAAGAAGCAAGGTCCATGCCAAGACCAAATAGTGAAGTCAACTTCAACAATGCTTACACTTGAGATATGAAGATATATACAAGAATTGACAAAATTTTAGGTTATCACAAGATGATATGATCGATCGGGCAAACTAATACATAATTACTTGCATTCTTTATAAGAACCTAAACTTTTATAAACGAATTTAAACAATAATAAAGACAGGTTAACAGGTGGTTAAAGAAATGGCTTGCTATTTCATTCTCAAACATCACTAAATAGCCATACGACTTGTTTAGTTACAGATTAGAAACAATCATTTAGATTTTAATATCCACACCAAGTTTAGCTATCTATAAACGCAATAATTTTAGGGCAATTCGGCATACAAAGGTGTTAACCTTCACAAAGCCTATTCCGTATGCAACAACTCAACAAGTAACAACACGTGTTATACCGTTATAGCTGGGCTTAGTGTTTCTTGTTTAAATGGGCTTAGTTAGATTGTTTGGGCTTATTTCTTTTCTTTGTTTGATACTTTGATACTTTGATATTAGTCCTTAGAGCATGTGATCATTACACATCTTATATATTCGTAAGTATTTGCAAGTGTGTTTTGTATATCATATAAAATAATTATGAGTGGTATGTATATTTGGTAAAAGATTGTTCATTTATATAAACCCTTTAATACTATTTGAAAATGATTGTGAGTAGAAAAGTGAAAATGTAATGATAAATATATAACAAGTATTATTAAATTAAAAAATAATGATTTGTAATGTAATTATACAATTAAGGATATAAAAGCTTATGTAAACCCTCTCAATCCTTACATAATAGTTTCTTTTATAAAGACTTGTTTATATCGAGGAAATGTCTCATATATCAAGCGTCCTATCGCTTGTAAATTGATTTTTTCATGAATAAAAAGTATGTAAGTTACCATCCTTTAAAAAAAAAAAAAAGAAAGAAAAATATGTGTTATACCATAGCCAAACAGATTAATAAATTTTGTAGATTCTTGAAAATATGTAGTAAATGAACTACTACTAGAATTTGAAAATAAAAGATAAAATTATTAAAATTCACTTTGGCAAAATACTATTTTATTACACTAAACATAATTAGTTAATGACTGGTTTCCGGTCTGATTTATCAGTCCAATCATTTTCAAAAGTCATAGAATACATCTTTTAACCCGTGAGTACAATCCATAAGGCCATTGGTGTCATACCGCGGCTCCAGTTGCTACAAATGTCACGTCAGTACGTCACTATGTCATGTTTACTATCAATCTCCACTCGCGGTACCTAAATCCTACACGGTACTCTTGTCACCTTATTCCTTTTGATCCCCATTACAACAAAAATAGCATTCAACAACAACAAAAGTTCTAATGTTAGAATGTCTATGATCAACAAAAACAAAAAAACAATTTCTTTCTCCAAATTCTTTTATCACTGAACAGTTGCCATGTCACGAACAGCCACGTGTCCGACACCCCTCCAAAAACCACGTGTCAACACCAAATCGCCTGTTCATCCACGTCATCCAACGATCCCATCCCTTTATCCTCCCTAATCCAAAACCCCAAAACAAGAAGCTAAAAAAACTTAAAAACCCCATCATCTCTTCAAATTTCTACAACAAAATATGAAAAAAATTGCTCTTTCATGTCAAAAAATCTATCAACAATGAAGAATCATGCGATCCCATCACCGACACCATTAGGAACCACCAACAAAAGCCCCATGAAACGCACAATCATCCGCAAGAACAAACACAAGAAGCACAAGACTAAACATTTGATCTTCAACAAAGTTGTTTCCTACCTTATTTCGGATTGTTACATGTATAATCCTCTGATTTCTCCTCAACCCACCTTCGATTTCGCCCCACCTAAGCAGATCTTTGATTCCCATGGTAAGTCGGTTCGATTTCGATTCGTTTGTAAGTTGATTTGATGAAGTCTTTTGTAGTTTTGTTTATGTTTGTTGGTGTTGTAGGTTTGCAGGAGGATGTGGCTCTGAAGATTGAGGGAAGAAACAAGAAACTGATTGAGAAAGTTTTTGACTTTCTTGAAGCTGATTGTTATTTGTATTCTCCATTGATTACTGATGATCATGTTGCAGCTGATAAATGTTTAGGTATGTACACTCTGTTTAATTGTTTGTTAGATTACAGTTGTTTAGAGCTAGTGATATTGAATTGTTTGTCTTTTGATCTGGGTTAATCTCTTGTGTTATGAATTCTTGTCTAAATTAGGTTAGATCATTAGATCATGGTCACAATGATTGTTGGTTTTATCTGAAGAATGTGTATTGTGTTTTGCATAAACTTGAGGTTTATTACTTTAAGGTGCTGCCAACTGCAAGTAGAATTATTATGTTTAATAAAGGATTTATTATCTTTTATATGTTAAGTGTTTGAGGGCGGGCTTGGCGCAACGGTAAAGTCTCAGGTTCGATTCGTGGAAACGGCCTCCTCACAAAATGTGGGGGAAAGACCGCGTACATCTTTTCCCTTAAATGGGACGGACCCTCCTTGGACCCTGCGAAAACGCGGGAGCTCTTTGCAGCACCAGGTACGCCCTATATGTTAAGTGTTTAAAAGTTTTTAACAATGTTTTCGGGAATAGGGAGACAGCGAAGCGGTCGTTTTACTGTTCTATTGGTCGCAGTCCGACCCTTTCAGATCGGTTGAACCAGTTTCAAAACCGAAATAACATCATAAATATTTTTTGGCAAATTGGATTTTAATAATCCAAACCATTACTTATTGACTGATACTACATCATGCTATTAATTTGGCCCGAAGCACTTTCAACTTTCACTTTAATTAACAGTAACAATTTCCATGACAAAATTATCAAATATATACGCTTGATTTTTATTTATTATATGGCTCAACTTCGCTCGTATGTTTTTCATTTCGTTCCTAACAAAATTAAGTGCTAATCAAGCTTAAATATTTGATAAGTATGTTAGTATGACTTTTGTTGGTAATAAAAGTGAAATTTAGGAGTGGTACTGGCCAAATTAATATTATGGATTCTTATCGGTCAATGAGTAATAGTTTGACGGTCTAGAAAGGCATGATAGGAACGGTTCTATGACCGGCTCTCAGTCCTGTACACTTCTAAGAACACTAGCATTAAGAACTTCGAAGTATGTATCGAAGGCATTGCGTTTTGAATTTATTATCCGATTATCGTATTCTAGATCTGTTTTAGTTTCGAACAGATGCTTTTAGTGTTCACCAACTATTTTTGTAATATGTTACAAGGTGGTCAGGTGCAAAAAGGCAAAGTTCAACGAGGCGGCGGCTTGAGCCGACCGCTTCATGCTAGACCGGTGGTCAAGAGAGCCGTAGCTTATCGTGAATCAGTGAAGCATATATGGTTCGGTAGAAATTAGAATGTGAATTATCAACTACACAATGGCTCATGTATATCATAGGTGGTAACTTTTGTAAGGTCACACAATAGACATAGATGGTTTGCTGTTGGTTTCTTGTATCTGATGCCGAGTTTGGTGAGGTTAAAGGTTAGATTGTTACTTGGTGACCGAAACAGTCTTCTGTTCGACTTTTATTCGTTCTTTTACGTTGTTTCCGAGTCCGGAGTTCAAGTATTGTTCGGATATTGTTCAAACACGCTCTTAAACAAACAACGTACAACTATAACGTGTAAGACATTAACATTTGCACGAAAAGATATGTCCGAATGTACGTATAACAACATGTTTACTTCTAAAAATAAATACCATGTAACCTTTTATAAATAGTGTGGTTAGTGACATGAACTTCGTATAATGCATAAATCTTATTTTGATACTTAAATCTTGCCGTTGATGGTAGACAATCAAGTACATATTCAATTATTCAAACAAGTTGCGAATGTATTTACACTCAATGCAATAATAGATGATGTAATATTTATAGCAATCATGAAATGTGAATACCTATCTTCTTGACTGACTTGTACTAATAACTTAACATATTAAACAAATAACATGCATTATCATGATATAACTATGGTACAACTTTATAGATATCATGGTATGTATATGATAACATGAAAATAGGGCGCCCCTACAAAAATACCAAGTGAAACATATATGTGTGGCCCACCCATGTGTGCACATGCACCCATCTACCTTAGATATAATACATACATAATATTAATGATCATGAATGTACATGTTATGTCTACTCTTCGTAAATGTGCCGAGTGCACGAGCAATTATAAGCACTTATATGTCACACTTTCCGCATATAACATGCTATTTCCACAACTTCCGTAGCTTTGTCTCCCTTAATTACATACCCCTTTTTGTTTCAAATTTTTCACTTTATGATCTAACCATAAGATTTGTGAAAATAGATGGTGTAAAATAGCTAGCTTAGTTACCGGACATGATGCACTCAAGTTAAAACATGATTTTTTTCACGCATTAATTAAACGAGTCGGGTCAGGCCATTAGAAATGAAGTTGTTCAGTGAGATGTTACCACTAGTTTGAGGTGGGTCTCTAAACACTGTTTTCCTTTTTTTGAAATTTTATAATAAAAGAATACGAGTTACTTTCTGAAATGAAGCTGAGATGTTATCTCATGAGGTTTTTCTCTTAGAAGGTTTGCACATATATAGGGGTTGCCAGTTGCCTCTTTTGCCAAGGGCAACATCGTGTTTTATAAAATATACGCCCTGCGATCCCGAATAACGAAGAAACAATCGCCTTTGCCGAGTAGCTAGGTAAGAACCCTCCATTGGCAGAGCGTTGTCAACCTTGTTCTTGAGAAACCACATTGGAAGGGTGGTATCTATTTGTATCTAAGAAACCGACTTTGGCAGGAGCGATATTGGACCCTTTTATGAAATATCCATATAAACCATCATTTGAAAGGGTGAATCTTGAAAAAACCTATACAGACACGGCCGCCCCTCACTAACGCTACATCTTAAAAAACGTAAAATTATTAAAATGATACGTTTTAAACAAATACATCTTTTGAAAACATAAATATAATAACTAAAATAAAATATGTCAATATATACACATATATAATAACCCTTCTCTAACAAACAGGGGCGGACCCCCCCCCCCCGCCCCCCACCTCTTTTTTTTCGTCGGTAGTGTTAAATTTCTGTCTGTTAGTGTAAATTTTTGTTCTGGTAATTTAAATTTTTATATAAATATCGAGTTCGCTCCCCTTAAAAAATTAATTTCGCCCCCGCCCATACGGGGATGTTCAAGCTCTGCCACTGCTAACAATTTGCACATAACCTCCATTTAATTAAAAAAAACATTTTAGTTTGTACTTCAATACACATTTACATGTCCAAACTATCTGCTATCATCTTTCGTACATTATTTATAAATTATATTAGGATAGTGATATGTCATACAAAAATAAAATTATTACATGTGATGATATACTAGAAGTTGTATCATATTCTTTGACATAACTTGATCGATTCCTACAAAATTTATGATGAACTCACTAACTCCAAATTCTCTACAATTTGTGCTTATCTCCAATGCAGAGCTAAAACAAATAAACAGATAATAATCTCTAAGAAGAAAATTGATATCATACTAAACGAGTAAAACGTTATATCAAAACCCCCTTTTTAATAGTGTTTGACTTACTCTAGAAATTAGCTTCCTAAACAGATTTTGACTTACTCAAGTAAAAGATTCACGCGGTTTTACGTATTTAAAATTATAAAAATTGGAGAAAAACATTGATTTCAATTTTGTAAAAGATACAAAATGTTTGACTATAAATCAATTTTGTAATCTTGTAGTATCATAATAATCAATTTTGTATATTGGCATTCTACTAGTTAAAAGTCTTTAGTCATCTCAAATACAAATCTTGAATCATCTCACTTGTATTTAATATTTATGATTTATGATGCTTTAGGCAAACTGAAAACAGTAAATTCCCTATATATATAGTTTATTTTCCATATGTAAAGTTAAATATTATTGCTAAATTGCATTATGTGGAGTATTCAGTATCCCTTCATAGGGTTCAAATGAAGATTGTAGGCCACTGAAAACCATGTGAGTGCATGTGCAATATCTTTTCCAAATAGCCCCACAACTTCCCTTTTAAATTGATAAATAATACTCTAAACTCCATTTTTGTAGCTTTGGTTTTCTTCATCCTCTGCTACACTTTTGTTCTTTCATCCCACATAAACTCTGCAAACACTCAGCTCTCACACACGTCTTATACATCTTTAGCACAGAATCTGAACTTAAAGGTAAATGTTCAACATTTTTATTCTTATGTTCGTTTATTTGTTCATAACTTCATATATATATTATGCAGTTGATAATTCTATAAAGATTGTTTTTCACGTATTCTTTTGCATGAAATCTCTTTCCTTACTAAGAGTATGATTATCTTCATCATTTCTACGAATATTTTTGTAAATATAGGTGGTTTGAAAATACCACCTGCACTATACAATTCGCTTGAGAGGAGCGAATTCAAACCAATTAGATTGCTTAATGCAGAAAATTATTATTGGATTCGCTTCTTCAAACGAGTTATCTAGTTCACACGTATTTAGCAAAACTACCACGAACAAAAAATCCCATTTTTGAGAGAATATTATATGGATTTTGGGATCTTTCGATGGCGTATTTGCTCATTTGTTATATGTTTAGAGGGATTTTGGTGATGAACTTGTAGTATAAATGTGAAGCAAAAACAAGCTCAAAATTAGAGTTATTTGTGCATGAAACTTAAAATCACAAAAAGATTGTGGTTATAATATGCAGGAAACTAAAATGCACAACTCTAGCCAACTCAAGAAAGACTTCATCAACAAATGGATTCGGGGTCTTCAAATATGTTGTTCATCAAAGAAGCAAATGAACCTATTGGAAAGAAAGAAGAAGATAAAGCTTTCTGCAGACATTGCCTTAGCTTCTGCTAAAAATTCAACAACTTCTTGGAGTAAAGCTATAATCTCCGAGGCCAAAACCGACGAACAAAACATGATTCTTGTCGCCAGTTTATCAGGCCGTGAATCAAAGTTCATGTGTGCAAACCACAAGGTTAGTTGTTACAAGAGAACCACAAGTAAGAAAATCTTGAAAAAGAGTTATGGTGTTCGTAAAAGAATGAAGAAATTGGAGCGTTGTAGATCGAATTTAGCTACTTGTATCGCTAAAAGATTGGTGAAAAAGAGAACCCAAGTGCTTAAAAGACTTGTACCAGGTGGAGAATTCATGGATGAATTGTGTGTCATTAAGGAAGCATTAGATTATATACTTTCTCTTAGGGTACAAGTTGATGTAATGAAGTCTCTTGTGGATGCCACCATTATTTTGAATTAAAATAAATCGAATAGTTCAATTGTTAACAAAACAAACAAATAAACATATCAGGGGCTGTTTGGTAGCCTTTTAATGATTCCATTAAGAGGCTAAGAGGCTTATTTGAAGAATTTGATGATCAAGAGCTGATTATTATTTTATTGTTCAAAACAAAGAAAAAGCATACATATATATATTCGAAGGCCAAGAGAAAAGCAAGGGAAAAAACAACAGACTAACAACCTAATCCTACAAATATGTGATAAATAAATAGATAAACATCAGCTCATTTGATCAATATCCAACACTCCCCCTCAAGCTGGAGCATGTAAGTCTTTCATGCCCAGCTTGACAAGTAGCTCTTGAAGTTTCTTGTGTAACATCGCGTATTTCCGTTAAATAAAAATTAATTTTGTTTAATACGTTGATTGTTAATTCCAATAATTACAATAATTATAATAATAATAATAATTATAATTATAATAATAATAATAATAATGACTTAGGAAAAAAATGTATAAAATTAAATTTATAAGTTCAGGGGGCTAAACTGTAAATTATTTAAAACTTAAACAAACCTTTAAACTACAAGTGACAACTATTGGAAATCTCAGGGACCATTTTTGTAAAATTACAAAACACACCCATCCCCACCCCCTTCTTCCCCGCGACCCCTTTCCTTCTCCTTCGGCCGGATTTTCTGCCACTAACACGCACTAATCTTCATAATAATCGAAGTAATCGAAAGTGGACAATCATATATATATGTATCTAACATAACTCAGCTCTTAATTTCTACCAAAACAAGCTCAAACACCACACTCGAACCCCTCATAATCGCGACCTGCAACTCCAATCAAAACCCCATCTCCGAATGATTTTAACTGGAACTGATAAGGGGCTTTTGATCTCTATCATCATACGAAGCTTCCTATGAAATTAATTTGATTTCCATCAAGGTTTGCTCACCCATCGATCACCACCTTTGACCGCGACCTGTTCTTGTTGAGTTCAACACCAATTCATCATCATACGGGTAATTCCACACACCCACACACTTGATTTTCATGGGGAACAAAAGCCCCATGATTTCAGATGCCATCAAAATCGAATCTGAGTTCAATTTGGTCCGGATTCAAACTAGGGCTCGAATGGATTTTGGGGTTTTGTTAATTTGGTGTTTAAAACAATTAAAAACCGAGAACATCTCGCGGCTGTATGCCTTGTTCACCAGTTCAATGTCCACATTCTACACAAGAGGTCCCGGGTTCGACCCCGGGCACCTACACCTATTTTTTTAGGCCTTTTTAAGCCTTTAAAAATTATGAAAAAATTTCTAAAAAATTATAAAATGTTTTTACAAACATTAAATATTTTAAAACCACCTAATTATTTTCTGAAATTTATCTTAACATTTTATTTATTTATTTTATTATTTATTTTAAATAAATAAAATAACTAGTTTAATTTCTTATAAAAATAGACTTTAAACAATGGTTAAAATCACTAAATAATTACTGGATTAAATAATATTTATGTAATTATTTAAATCATGATTATCTCAATCAAACATAAAAGTTTTATATATAAATCTTTCCAAATCATATTTATCTCTTTTAGTCACTTAAATAATTAAAAATTTAATTAATTATCATATAATTAATTAATAAAATTAATTATTTATTCCTCCTGTATTTAGCAATCAATCAAATGGTCAAGTGTATTGGTAGATTTATTTCTATATATTTACTTGAAATGAATTTATATAATTCAAGACATTCAAGCTAAATACAATTAGTTTATTTAAACTACCATTCAAAACCCAATAGAAATCCTAATACATTCCCAAATTTTCAAATCACTATTATTCTAATTCGAGGCACCGTTCCTTAGGTTAATCATAAGGAATTCATTAGTGTCTAATCTATCACATCCAGATTCTAATCTCATCAATCATGTGAGTATTCATATCCCCTTTTTATATCATTTCCTATTTGGGGGAAATCATGTGATACAATATTCAATCATGATAATTCTATTGTTATTTCATTCTAAATTCAATTCAACACAGGTTATGTTATTACTTGCAACTATGTGAATATACTATGATAAACTGGACGACAGTAAAACCCTAATACAATCAATCAATCCTGGTATCAATGGTAGATCTATTTGTTTGGATAACCCACCCCACATGGCTTACGAGTGGTGATTGTGCCAGAGGTAAATAGTCAATCTATGGTGTTTGTGTGCAAGTCTATTATATGCAAGTGTCAAGTCAAGGGGTTTATATTGTGTCGGTTTATCTATATGCTCCGCTATTGCATTATAAGTCTTAATATTACCATGTGAATTGGATTATTCTCAACCAAACAATTAATATATATGTATATTCAAAACTGTGTTTACTCACCGGCTAATCTTTAGCTGACTTGTTACTTTTCATATGATTTCAGGTTAAGCAAGTTAGTGGACTTCTACATGCTCATTTAAGACCCGGACTTAGTCAAAATAAAAGAAAATTACTATTTGTGATTTCAATTGTTGTATTTGCTTGTGTAAACTCATGTTATCTTGTAATCTGATTTTAATATTATCTCCACTAATAGACAACCATGTGTCATGAACAATCAATCATTCCCTCGTCCGCTCCGATGATTCTGCCGTCGGTCGGGGTGTGACATCTTGGTCCCAAGTAGTTTGGTAAGAAGGTCTGCTATCTGAAGTTTTGTTTCAATGTACCTTGGATCTATCTCTTTTGATTCAACTCGTTCCCGAACAAAATAACAATCCATTTCCACGTGTTTTGTTCTCTCGTGGAAAACTGGATTGTTAGCGATGTGTCGTGCTGCTTCATTATCACAAAAAAAGACTGTGCCACCATGTTGTGTTTCATCAAGTTCGGTTAACAACCACCGAACCCACAAAAATTCGCTAACTGTTGTTGCCATGGCTCTATATTCCGCTTCTGCCGAGGAACGGGAAACAACTGATTGTTTCTTTGACTTCCACGATATAGGAGCTCCACCCAACAATAGAAGATAACCGGTTCTTGAACGTCTCGATAAAGGACAACCTAGCCAATCTGCATCACAATAGGAAAGAAGTCGTGTTCCACCTTCTTCTGATAAAAGGATCCCTTGACCAGGAGTCGCTTTGAGGTACCTTAACACTCTAGTAGCTGCCTCCATATTGTAGGATTCTATGTGCCCAAGACACTTAGAATATTGATGTGGTTAGTACGTTATGATCCAAGTCGGGTTATACCCAATAACAAGCTTAGCAAACACCAATTAATATTTAATTGATGATATGATCATGCAATTAAATATTTACACCAATTTAGAAAATGGGTTTTCTAAATAAGTTGCATATGAGATGGAACAATTTATTAGGATATTTTGTTCAAAAATATTATTTGAAGTGTTATTTAAATTAGTTATATAACACCAAATAATAATGAGAGTATACTACTTATACAATTAATTGGTTAATTGTATAAACTAGTTACAAGACTAGACAATATACATGTGTGTTAATATTTGACATTTATAAAATAGAAACTACCTATTTTATAAACATCAAATATTAATAAAAGGAAACACAAAAAAACCCATTTTTCAGCCATGTTGTGGCCGTCCACCATGCATGCATACAAGGACTTTATTCCTTGACAAACATACACACATGCATGTGGGATAGTGGGGTTTTATTCTCTTAAAGTACACACACATGCATGCTTATGACAACCCACTAGCTTGCCTTTGGGAAGAACAAGCACATGCACCATGTCTCTACTAATTAGTCTTTTATACTCTCTCAAAAACTCAGCTCATAATATGCAACTAACAACAATAAAAACACTCTCACATCTCTCTCTCCCCTACGGTTTTGGGCAGCAGCAAAAGAGGGTGTTCTTTGAAGTGTTTTGTGTTGTTTTGGTGATCATCTTCCTAACAAGAAAGTGTGTTTGCAATGAGGCTTGGGGTATACACACTTGAGGGTTCCTCCTCTTGGAACCTTGGTCAATTTCATCTTCATAAATCATCAAGTTTGCTGTTTGAAGATCACGATCCTGAAGGGTTTTGGCAGCCTTCACTTTGGTGTTTTTGGTGTCCAACTTCAAGCAAGGATGATGTCTACTTAGAGCTTTGTGGGAGTCAACATTTGGGGACATCCAACATTGAAGTTCTGGCCATATTTCAGCCTCTTATCTTCTTTATTTGGTCGATTTTGGGCTGCTGCAGTAAGGTATATCACAGCTCAATGAAGCTGTGATTTTATGTGCATTTACATATGTTCATAGCTTGCATATTCACATAAATGATCCTTTGTTCTTTGGGTTTGTTTTATACATTAATATGGTCATCTAATGAACATATTTTTCAGCTTATAAAAGGGTTTATAAAGTTGTAATTCCGCTGCGTTTTCAGAAAGTTTAAATGGTTAAACTATGATTTTATGTTCTAACAAACCCAACAATGGTATCAGAGCCGGTTATGTGGATAGCTTGCTTGTTCTTGTCCTTTAAAAATTAGTTTTAGAGGATGATTATAAACTCATATTAGGCTGATTTTGGTTGATTCAATAAACCCCATGTCTTTCAAAGTTATATCTTCATGCTTATGATTAAACTTTGAAAGATAGGAATGTCAATTGGTTGATATATTTGGATGTTGTTTGTTTGGACAAACAAACCCTAATTTTCAGTTTATGTTGGCTGAAAATTTGGGGTTTGATGGGGTTTATTTTGTTTATTGAATAATGTTTATGATTGGTCATATGATAGTGCATAACCTAGCCTTTGGCCCTATGTTATTTGGATGAATGGAATGGTTGTTTTAATTCATTCAATTGGGTTGTAATATTTATGTTTATTATTTGGGTTGTAATTATTTATTCATTTGGTTATGTAATAAATAGATTAGGTGCATTTCTTTTATTAGAAAAATGTATTAGGATATAATTTTTGTAAAAGGAAGATGCACAAAAATGAAGACCCAAAGATGGACATCAAAGACACAATAAAAGGGACTTGAAGCATATGGATGCAAGTTCAAGTGGGAGTCTAAGGAGACCTCTATTTTGTGTTGTATTCAACCCTTAGGAAAGACCAAATGACCACACTTGTGATGGCAAACAAGTGTGGTCACAATAGTAGCTATGGTTATGCACATTGTGGTTGTTTATATTATGCTTGTTTGGTTGTTTGTTGTATGATTGTTGTTTGATATTTGGATATGCATAACAAACTCATTAGCAAACTTAACAAGCTGGAAATTTATGGTGTCTTAATCATTAAGTAATTAATAAGAGGTTATTAAAAGGATTAATGATTTAATAAAAGAGGTTTTATTAAAAATAACCATAAGATACCTTGCATCTATGGTTCTTAATCATTAAGTGATTAATAAGAGGTTATTAAAAGGATTGATGATTTAATAAAAGAGGTTTTATTAAAAATGAACCATAGGATACCTTGTATTTGAAAGCATGCAAATACAAGGTACATAGAGTTTTCAAAACTAGAATTAATGAAAACTAAAAATCCCTTTTCAAACAAGTTTAACACCGTCCTTTTGCACAACACTTAAGTCATTTGGAAACTCTTAATGGGATAAAGGTCACCTAACCATTTTGAGGGAACTTATGACTTAAGGTGGGAATACCATATTGGTGGGATAAAGGTCACCTAACCACTTGTGTTGGTAAACTCACATGTGTGTGCAAGTAGGGTAACTTGATTTGCAAACCATGTTGAATGGATCACCTAAAATATGGTTTCCAAATGGTGTTGATGGGATTAACATGCCGACTTTACATATGATGTTTAAAGTCGATCCCATACCGCTAAAAGTTGCAAAAGGTTGCAATTGTCAAATGTTGACTACCTTGTTAATTTGAATAATGGGATAAAGGTCACCTAACCATTATTTGAATGTAACGTTGGATTCTAGATTTTAATTATTAATTGTCTATGAGACATAAAGGGTATTAATAATTAAAATGAAATTTTTCAGAAATACTAAAAGAACTTTGTAAAATTTATAGAATGACCGCAAACAATAATGCTACCACCCCGATTGTCCATACCCTATCACTGAGAACTATTTTAGAGAGGGATCGTCTGAACCATAATAACCTTATGGACTAGTCTCGAAACTTAAGAATTGTTCTCAAGCAAGAGCAAAGGCAAATGTCCTTGACGATCCTATTCCTAACCAACCCGACCCCGACGATGTTGAGGCCATTCCCGATCCCAAGGCAAATGTTACCAAAGGAGGAGGGCATGTCAAAGGCAAAGGGGAAGGGAAGATCAAAGCGGAACCTCCAAAACCTAAGCTTATGAGGCCTAAGGTAACCGAAAACGATCCATGCTTTGAGTATGGTGAGATAGGTCATTTGAAAGGGAATTGTCCAACCTATCTCAATGAGTTGAGAAATAAGAGGGATGCTGGGCAAACCTCAAGCACAACTTTCATAATCCATATTGACTTAAATGTTATTTCCTCAAAGCACATGGGTAATTGGATACCACATGTGGAACTCACTATTGCAATCTGTTGCAAGGGTTCAAAAGAAATAAGCACTTTAAGAAAGGAGACTATGTTTTGAAACTTTCAAAAGGTTTGGAAGTTGTTCTTCAAAACATGTTATATGCTCCTAGTTTGACTAGGAACATGATTTAAGTTTCCCTTTTAAAATGATATGGTTATGATTTAAAGTTAGTAAATGATGATATTTATGTTTATATGGATGATGTATATTATTTCAAGGCTATGCCTTCTAATGATATTTATGAATTGGTCCATGATGATTCGTCCTATAATAACACATTATACCTATCATACACCAAGAGACTTAAAATGGTTTAAGTGACTCTTATTCTTGTCATTGTCATCTTAGTCACATAAACAAGAAACGGACTTAAACACCTTAAAAGAATGGTCTTTTAAAAGCAAATGAAAATTTTCATTTGATAAGTGTGAATCTTGTTTACAAGGTAAGATGACCAACACGCCCTTTAGTGGTACTAATGAGAGGGCAAAAGACTTATTAGGAATCATACATTTGGATGTATGTGGTCCTTTTAAGACAATGACAAGGTATGGTGAAACTTACTTCATTACCTTAACCGACGATTATAGTCGCTATGGTTATGTGTACTTGATGGCACATAAACATAAAGAATTTGAAATGTTCAAAAACTTCAAGAATGAAGTAGAAAATCAACTCGATAGAACTACCAAAGTTCTCCATTTAGATAGAGAAGGTGAATACCTAAGTGAGACTTTTGGGGATCATCTAGGAAGTTGTAAGATTGTCTCACAACTTACTCCTCCCGGAACACCACAATATTATGGTGTGTCTGAAAGGAGATCGAATCCTATTGGATATGGTTCGACCTATGATGGCTATAAGCTCACTACCTCTATAATTTTGGGGTTTCGCACTACTCTCCGAGGCTCGTATTTTGAATATGGCCCAAACCAAGAAAGTGGATTCGACGCCTTTTGAAATATGAAATGGAATAGTTCCATCGCTATCATATTTAAAAGTATGGGTTATGAAGCTTATGTTAAGCTTAACACCCAAACCAACTGAAAGTCGATTCACTTAGTGTATATTTGTTGGATATCCAAAAGGACTGTATAGGATACTACTTCTTTGATCCAACAAAGCAAAAGGTATTTATTGCTCAAAAGGCATAGTTCTTGGAAGCCAAGTTCCTTATGGAAGGAATGACGCATAGAACAGTGGAATTTGATGAGGATCAAGATCCACAAGCCGATACACGTTTGGTTGACACTAGCTATCAACAAGAGGTTGTTGATAATGATCAAGAGGTTGATCGATACACACAAAACGTTCATAGATCTGGTAGAGTTAGCATTCCACCTGAAATATATGGATCTTTCATGGATGGATGCTATGAGATTGACTCCGATGAGCCAAGTACATACCATAATACTATGTCCAATTAGGATTGTGACAAATGGCTGGAAGCCATGAACGTAGAGATGCAATCCATGTATGACAACCAAGTTTAGGAATTGGTTGACCCTCCACTTAACTCCAAACCGGTTGGATGCAAGTGGGTTTTCGAGAAGAAAACAAATATGCATGGAAACTTGGACACTGACAAGGCTTGTGTGTATAAAAAGGTTAGTGGGAGTGTAATCATATTCCTAGTATTGTATGTTGATGACATAATACTATATGGAAAGGACATTCCAACCATGGAAGGTGTTAAAACCTGGCTTGGAAATTGTTTTTCCATAAAAGATCTCGGTGAAGCCGCCTATATTTTGGGAATAAAGATCTATAGGGATAGATCGAGGCGGTTGATAGGTCTAAACCAAAGTGCATATATTGATAGAATCTTGAAAAGGTTCAAGATGGAAAACTCTAAGAAAGTTATGGTACCTATTCAAAAGGGACAATATTGAGTGCATCTCAATGTCCAAGCTCAAAGGATGAGCAAGATTATATGAGGGACATCCCATATGCGTCTGCTATAGGATCCATCATATATGCGATGATATGCACTAGACTGGACATGTCATGCGCGTTAAGCATGACAAGTAGATATCAGCAGAATCCATGTAACACCCATTGGATGGCTGTTGAAAGTATATTGGAATACCTTAGGAGGACTAAGGATATGTTTCTAATATACGGATCTGATGAAGAGGAACTAGTTGTAAAGGGTTACACGAATGCTAGTTTCCAAACTGATCGAGATGATTCTCGATCACAATCGGGTACGTCTCCATTATGAATAGGGTAGCGTTGTCCACTACAGAATTCAAATACATAGCCGCCTCATTAGCAGCTTGGGAAGCTGCATGGATAAAAAGGTTTATCACCAATCTAAGGATGGTCTCTACCATTCAAGACTCCTTAGAAATCTTTGTGATGACGAGGGTGCGATTGTTCAAATCAAAGAACCCCGTGCACATCAAAAGATTAGGCACAATGAGAGGAGATTCAACTACATAAGGGATGAAGTTGAAAAAGGAAAGATATGTATTCGCAAAGTTCACTTTGATCAAAACATTGCGGATCCACTCACGAAGCTCCTTGAAAGGGCAAAGCATGAAAGTCATACCTATGCCTTAGGACTTCGATATTCTAGTGATTGGACTTGATCAAATTTTGTATTTGAATATGTGGAACTCTTTATTATTTGAGTAAAATTATTTGGTTATAATGTCTCAATTAATGTTCCGATTTAGCATGTTTAATCCATGAGTAAATTATTTACTCTAAATGTCCGTAGTCGTTCATACTTGTGGGAACAAGTGTGAGGGTAAGACTATTATGAACTTGGATTGGTTGATATTCATAAGGATGAATATAGAGCAATAGGTTTCTACCAAGGTTCATAGATATTTGTGGGATACAAATATTGGACTAACCCGCATCTCAAATCTTACTACATGGAATCTTATTGATTGATCATAAGTAAATTTGAGTAAAGGTGAATATCATTTGGTATCCTTCGACCTGAGATACATATTGGGTTTTGATATTCACCAAGTGTTACACCTTGAACTAGTTCTTCACTGATATGAAATAATTGTCAGTACATAAGGCTATGTTCAGGTATGACATAAGGTGATTGTGAGAAACGTATGTAGTCAAGATGGGATTTGTTCCTCTTATTCGTTGAGAGTATGATGTCTAAGGCCTGATTAAGTTAAATCAACAAGGAATGATCATTCTGTGTCCTTGGATTTAACATGACATCTGTAACAAAAGGATAGATGATTGATTCACCTAAATCATTTCAAGTAGGGTACTTGAATGGGATGATGTTATTGAATGACCATAAGTCATGCGTATTAAGGGTAGTAAACCGTTGTTAGGCGTCATTTACTGCTTGCATCAATCTTCTATGAATCTTGGGCAAGTGGGAGATTGTAGGATTCTATGTGCCCAAGACACTTAGAATATTGATGTGGTTAGTACGTTATGATCCAAGTCGGGTTATACCCAATAACAAGCTTAGCAAACACCAATTAATATTTAATTGATGATATGATCATGCAATTAAATATTTACACCAATTTAGAAAATGGGTTTTCTAAATAAGTTGCATATGAGATGGAACAATTTATTAGGATATTTTGTTCAAAAATATTATTTGAAGTGTTATTTAAATTAGTTATATAACACCAAATAATAATGAGAGTATACTACTTATACAATTAATTGGTTAATTGTATAAACTAGTTACAAGACTAGACAATATACATGTGTGTTAATATTTGACATTTATAAAATAGAAACTACCTATTTTATAAACATCAAATATTAATAAAAGGAAACACAAAAAAACCCATTTTTCAGCCATGTTGTGGCCGTCCACCATGCATGCATACAAGGACTTTATTCCTTGACAAACATACACACATGCATGTGGGATAGTGGGGTTTTATTCTCTTAAAGTACACACACATGCATGCTTATGACAACCCACTAGCTTGCCTTTGGGAAGAACAAGCACATGCACCATGTCTCTACTAATTAGTCTTTTATACTCTCTCAAAAACTCAGCTCATAATATGCAACTAACAACAATAAAAACACTCTCACATCTCTCTCTCCCCTACGGTTTTGGGCAGCAGCAAAAGAGGGTGTTCTTTGAAGTGTTTTGTGTTGTTTTGGTGATCATCTTCCTAACAAGAAAGTGTGTTTGCAATGAGGCTTGGGGTATACACACTTGAGGGTTCCTCCTCTTGGAACCTTGGTCAATTTCATCTTCATAAATCATCAAGTTTGCTGTTTGAAGATCACGATCCTGAAGGGTTTTGGCAGCCTTCACTTTGGTGTTTTTGGTGTCCAACTTCAAGCAAGGATGATGTCTACTTAGAGCTTTGTGGGAGTCAACATTTGGGGACATCCAACATTGAAGTTCTGGCCATATTTCAGCCTCTTATCTTCTTTATTTGGTCGATTTTGGGCTGCTGCAGTAAGGTATATCACAGCTCAATGAAGCTGTGATTTTATGTGCATTTACATATGTTCATAGCTTGCATATTCACATAAATGATCCTTTGTTCTTTGGGTTTGTTTTATACATTAATATGGTCATCTAATGAACATATTTTTCAGCTTATAAAAGGGTTTATAAAGTTGTAATTCCGCTGCGTTTTCAGAAAGTTTAAATGGTTAAACTATGATTTTATGTTCTAACAAACCCAACACATATGAGTTTGACGAGGATCCGAAACAAATTGACTTAATATATTTACCGAATAAGTGATATTCGGCCGAGTAGCTTGCAAATAAAGTAGTCTTCCAACTAAACGCCTGTATTGATTTGCATCAACCCGCTGTTCTTCCTCCCCCTTACCAAGCTTCAAAGTAGATTCCATAGGAAAAGGACTCGGCTTGCATCCAAGAAGACCACTATCTTGCAAAATGTCTAGTGTATATTTCCTTTGACTCAACACTAGACCTTCCTTTGTCCGCGCAACTTCGATACCCAAAAAATACTTTAGAGGCCCAAGATCCTTAATGCTAAAAAGATCATGGAGATGCAATTTGGTTTGTTGAATGGTTTCCATGTGATTTCCAACGTTAACCACATCATCGACATAGATCAAGGCTGCAACAAATATTGTTTTGTGCTTATATAGGAACAAGGAATGATCGGCTTTTGACTGGATAAAACCCACATCCGAAATAGCAGTAGTAAATTTATGATACCAATTGCGTGAAGCTTGTTTAAGTCCATAGATAGACTTTTTAAACCGACATACCCTGGTTTCATTTTCTTTTGAAAATCCTTAAGGAATCTTCATGTAAACTTCCTCTTAAGTCCCCGTGTAAAAACGCATTGTTCACATCCAATTGATGGATGATCCAATCTCGTTTCGTGGCTAAGGCGAGAAGAGTTCTCATAGTGACCAACTTTGCAACTGGGGCAAACGTTTCATAATAATCCACCCCCTCCATTTGAGTGAAACCTTTAGCGACCAGTCTTGCCTTGAATCTTTCAATACTTCCATCGGGTTTATACTTGATTTTATAAACCCACTTCGAATCAATAGCTTTCTTCTCGGGAGGCAACTTTTCAAGAGACCACGTTTCATTTTGTTCAAGAGCCTTGATCTCCTTTTTCATCGCCTCCCTCTATCGCTCATCCTGTGAAGCTTGGTAAAATGTTTTTGGCTCATCATGATTGGTGATGGCCGCAAGAAATGTTTTGTGAGCAGCAAAAAAATTATCATAAGAAACATAATGGGCAAGGGGATGTACCGTGGACGATGCTTGATCGGAAAACGGGTATGCGTGGTCGATCGAAGGAGGAAGCTTCACGTGATAACTCGTAGCCGTGATGGCTGCGTTCGAGTTCGTTGCTATCGTTGATGAACTTCAACGGTACCGGTTTCATTCTGGACATTTGGGTTGCATGGGCTACTGCTGTTTGTTTCATGGCAGGTTGGTGTATGCATGAGCTTTTCTGTTTCACATGCACATGGTGAAGAGTTGTCAACCAAAGGATCACCATTCAAGGAATGGTCAACATTGCTAGGTCCCTGTACTCCAATTACTTCATCTTTATTGCACAATGGTCCCTGTGGCACTTCATCAGTATTATCAAAATATGCATTATATTCCTTCAATATTTCATTGTCTCCTTGAATGGTAGTGGGCCTACCAATCGCAAAAGGGAAGATACTTTCAAAAAAGAGGACATCTCTAGAAATAACAATTTTCTTTTGTTCCAAATCATATTTTGTATCCTTTGGTGCCAAAGGGGTAGCCTAAGAAACACACCTGCATTTGCTCTTGGTTCAAGTTTGTCTCCCTTGGTGTTAGTGTTTCGAAAATATGCCAAACACCCAAATACCCGCATGTGTTTGTACATCGGCCCTTTTCCAAACATAATTTCATAGGGTGTTTTTTGCTTTATTACATTTGATGGCAGCCTATTAATAATGTATGTAGCCGTTAACACACATTCCGCCCAAAATTTGACCGGTAAATTTGCTTCAAACCTCAAAGCTCTAGCAACTTCTAGGAGATGCCTGTGCTTTCGCTCCACCACTCCATTTTGTTGAGGGGTGTGAGGACATGTGGTTTCTAGAATGATGCCATGATCATTATAGAACGCCTTCATCTTATTCGAGGTGAATTCTCCCCATTGTCACAACGGACACGTTTAATTTTCTTTTCAAATTGAGTTTCTACCATATTGTAGAAATTGATTAAACAATCACTCGCTTCATTCTTGTGCTTAAGAATATATACCCAAACGGCCCTACTAAAATCATCCACCAATGTGAGAAAACACCTTCCACTAGTGAGTGAAGGAGTTCTATAACTTCCCCAAATATCACAATGCACCATATCAAAACATTCGATAGTCTTTATTGAACTAGTTGGAAAAAGTAATCTAGTTAATTTAGCTCTAACACAAGAGTCACAAAGATCCTTTTCTGAATCAAAAACAATATCTTTCAAATAACTAATGTGAGAGAGTTTAATACTAGATGGATGACCAAGTCTCTTGTGCCATACATTTGTTGCTTCCACAGTCATAGCCTTCGGATTTCCTTGAATCGCTTCCATCCTATAAAGACCACCACTGCACCTACCCGTTCCTATCAAGCTCCTCGTTCTCAATCCCTGCACAACATAGAAATTCGGAAAAAAGGTGATAGCACATTGCAAATCTTGGGTTAGTCTACGGACCGACAAAAGGTTACACTTAAAATTTGGAACAAAAAGCACATTTTTCACTCTAACCCCCCCTTTGAAAAGAACCTCCCCATTCCCTTTTACAGGAATGGTTTGGCCATTAGGAATTGTGACCGGCAATTCATTAGCACCCGTCGTAAGATTGTCGAGCAATCCTCGAACATGTGTTATGGAATCGATCACCCCGGAGTCCATGATCCAATCATTGTTTTTGTCAAAACTACCTACCATATTCGTCGCTGGAGGGTTAGTCTTCTTCTCCTTTTGTTATTCTTTCTTCCCGAAAATTTTGAGAAACATGTTGTATTGTTCATCACTAAGACCTGGAACCGGACTGGATTGTGCCTCTGCCACAGCTGCCTTCGGTTTAGAGTTTTCTTTCTTTTCTTTCCTAAAGAACCAATCCAGGTATCCGATAAGTTTAAAACAACCCTCACGAACATGCCCGTTTCTCCCGCAAAACGTGCAGTGCCCCACCTTAGCGCTTGGTTGCGCCTTCTCTGTCTTCTGCCACGGCTTCCTTTCGGAATGCGCATCCCGTCTTCCCTGCTGAGCAGCTTGAAAGGCCATCGTTTCTGTCGAAGTCTTCTTTCCAGAAGTGATATTTCTTTGCTGCTCATCCTCAGCCACCAGGTGATAAGCCACACCAAGTGTTGGTGTTGGTTTCATGGCAAGAATTTGAGTTCTAATCACTGCAAAATCAGAATTCAACCGAATTAAAAATTCATATAATCTTTCCTTTTCTTTTAATTCTACCAATTTCTTTCCGATATCGCACGTGCATCCTTCACATTTACACAGAGGCACTGGCAGCATGGTATCTATTTCATCCCACAGTCCTCTCAGTTTCGTGTAATAAGCCGATACCGTGGATTCTTCTTGACGGGTCATCGTGATGGATCGCTTGATTTCATACGTTCTTGGCGCACTCTCTTTACCAAATCTTTCGTGCAAATCGTTCCACATCTCCGCAGCCGTGTTCACGTATTTAACGCTCGTCCGTATCTCCTTCTCCATAGCAGTAATGAGCCACCCTTCTATCATGGCGTCACATCTCATCCACTGCATATACTTCTTGTCTGTCTTCTCCGGCTTCTTCACGGATCCATCAACGAACCCGATTTTGTTTTTGGCAAACAGAAAATTGGTTATTTCCTGAATCCAATCATTGAAGTTATTGTCAGACAGGATTTCGTTAACCTGCATCTGTTTCGGGTAGTCCTAAGGATGCAGGTAGAAAGGCGAGTTTACATCGATAAGTTCGACAGCACCACCGCCGCTGGGCGAACTCTCTGCCTCGTCTCCTGCCATCGATTGATAGTTTATGATTTTAATTTTGATATGCCCGCTCTGATATCATGAAGAATTTGGTGATCAAGAGCTGATTATTATTTTATTGTTCAAAACAAAGAAAAAGCATACATATATATTCGAAGGCCAAGAGAAAAGCAAGGGAAAAAGCAACAGACTAAAAATCTAATCCTACAAATATGTGATAAATAAATAGATAAACATCAGCTCATTTTGATCAATATCCAACATATGTGTTTGTTTCAAAAAAATTAGTCTTTGAACTGAACTATTCAGTGCTGAATGGTTCAGATATGGAATGTTGCTAAATGGAAATTGGGACACAACCCAACCCCATCTTCAACTCCATCTTCCACTCCCGTCACCCCCTCACCCCATCTGCCGCCGACCTCCACAGGTCGCCCCCCGACCGCAGAACCCGACCGCCGACATCTTCAACCTCCGTCGCCCAGCAACCCGGTCGCCCCCTTCCGCCCGACCGCAGAACCCTCCGCAGACCACCCCCGACCGCAGAACCCTCCGCAGACCACCGCCCGACCGCAACTCCCTCCGCCGCACATCTAGCTCCGCCATCCCCGCCTCCGCCATCCCCACCTCGCCACCCCCGACCTGCAGAACCCCCCTCCGGTCACCTAAAATTGGTTTGAAAACTCTCTTTTTCTTCAAATTTCATTCTTAATTTGTTGTAGATTTTCATATTTATGTTTGATTTTGTATGTTATTAGGGTAAAAATCCATCATCTTGTTTGTAGATTTTCATGTTGTATATTATCATATTTGAAGTCATTCAGACATCTAACCAAACAGATACATTTTATTCAGCATAAAATAATTCAGAGAGGTAAAATTATTATTTTGTACTGTCATTCAGAGATTCAACCAAGCAGTAGATTTTGGTTCAACAATTACTGGTTCAAAGCCTCTTACCAATTCAGAGCTCTTAACCATTCAGCACTTAATGATTCAGATCTTACCAAACAGCCACCCAGTGTAAATGTATAATCATGTTCATAAGTCATAACAATAGTTATTGATAGGGTATTTCTATATAAGAGGATGTGGTTTGTTTGTTAACAAATAGCTTCAAAACTACGAGAAGAACGTGAAGAAATCATGCATGTAAAGATCTTACTATTTTAATCAAAAATAGTTTACCATGAACAGAGTGCTGCAGTATTCCAGAAAGAACACTGTGCCCCAATTAATTCGGCATTCTTGCATGATTGCCCCAAGTAATTAGCTATGTCACTGGCTTTTTCTTTTCTTTTTTAAAATAAGTAACTCACACGTGTTATAATATTACTTTGAAATCTACATATTTTTTACATGGGTCACGAAACCACCAGTTGAAAAGAAACATCTTTTATATACCATTTGATACATTTGATACTGTTAGACTACAAGCTCTTTGATCCTTACTTACTAGTTTTTCTAACTAATAAAAAACCCATAAATTTGAAACCGTTAGATCGAGATCCTAACGACTGGCTGTAATTTATTATGGAGACTTGTCACATCTATGAGCTACTAATCTAACCTAACTAACAACCAACTCATGTTATTTATATAACCAGTTCATCATTCGCCTTGAAGTACTACGTACAATTGATCACATGTTGATGATTTTAGCGTCATCTGGCTACTTTGGTAAAATTAGATTTTAGGATCAGATGACAAGTCATAATGAAACATTAAACAAGTTGGTAAGTGTGGAATGCATACTTGTTTGATTATGATCTATGGTGCTATAAACCCGTTGTGACATCAAGCAGGTGAAGCCAATTAAACAACGGGGGTTTGCGATAGTGCCCCTTGTTAGTAGGGTCTCGGGAGCGGCATTGAAAATTGATTTCGAAAGTGAATTGTATTATTTCGGAAGCAAGTTTATTCTTCGGAAGTGTGTGGTCTACTTCCGATACCTAGGAAGATATATATACTTTGGAAGGTGTTTATTTTTAAAGTAGCTATGTAAAACTGTAACATTGGAGACTAATTATCTAACCGTTTTAAACGATTGCAACGATTGGTGCGACTCACACCATGTTTATGGAAGGAGCAATAGAGGGAGTACCGATGAAACCCATCTTCACCGAGAGATTTCTGAGTGATTGGTCCATCATCGAGAGTCCTCTCTTTTGTAGTGGGCTCCTATTGATCTTTGTACTAGTGTTGTGACAACAAAAAGAAAGAAAGTGTTTAATTAATGCCTTAAAGATGACCATATGTATTTTGAGAGAAAGAGGTGTGATGAAAAATGTATGTGGTGTATATTTAAAGCAACAATACAAGTGTTTATATAATTTTAAATGGGCAAATGGCATAAAAAAATAAATATAGTTACAGTTATTTCTTAGAAAAATCATTGTCTAATTTTTTACACGTAAAATACCAACATACTTCCAGTTTTGTCTTATAAAAATCTATCACTAATTTTTGTACATAAAAAACCAACATAATTTCTTCTTTTTTCACATAAAAATCACTCAACAATTATTTACACTCTTAAAACACTTCACTTATTAAATTCGAGCAAATACTGAAAAAAAAAAATTACATTGATTGTTTTGTTTACGATCATTTTTCCTCCTGTGTGGCTCGTTTAACTTACGGAAACTCGGTTCGGATCGTTTAAGTTATAAGAGCTCGAGCTTGACTCGTCTCGAGCTTTATTTTTCAAGCTCGAAGTGGTTTTAGAAATAAAGTACGCAATGAGCCGAGCTCGAGCTCAACTCGCTTCAAAGTTCACATTTTGTTTCAAATTTAACATACTAAATGACTTTAATGTGCAAAATTCTTGAAGGTTTTTCATATGAAAAACAATAAGTATATTGATTTTTATATGTAAAAATTGTTAAGAGGTTTTTATAAGACAAAACATAAGATAGTTTTTGTACACTATTTAAGTTATGTCATTATTCAAGTTATGTCATCCTCAAAGAGCATCATGATGATAAGATATATAAAATCAGTTTATTTTCTATAAGATGCAAGTATGATAGTAACTTTATTTCAGTTGCTCAGGTTCAATCCTTCAATCTGATATTTGATTTGGTCTAAATTGCTTAATCTAGTATTAATTATCGTAAAAGGTATTACTTCAAGTTGAATTGTAACATACAAAGAGTTTCAATGTGTGAAGGGAAATCTCTGCTAAACTATTCATCAATCAGGTGAATGTAGCAAACAGCCAAACATAGTACATTACCTCAGACTAACCTAGGCCCTGGGGTAAATTATAAGTGTGTTGTCCTTGTGTATCAAATATATTAGGGAAAATTACCAAAATAGCTAATTGACCAAATCAGTTTACGATAATAACCGTTGACTAATGAATTTTGTAATCTAGCCAACATATCGTCACGTGGCGATACCAATTCATGTGGTATCGTCCACGTGACTTTTATTTTTATTTATATTATGTTCGGCGATACACCAACCATGGTGTATCGCATCGTAAACAAGCGCGTATCTCTAACGTATCGCTGACGAATCGTCTCTTTATGTCAAATCAAAGATTTTTTTTACTTTATTAAAAATAGAGGAACCAATAATATTCATACACGTCAGCAATACATGGGTCAACTCGTATCGCTGACATATCTCCTCGAAAATAAGCGTATCGCTGACATATCTCTGTATTTTAATTTTTTTAATTTACGTTTTTATTAACCATTTTCACTTGGACTAAAAATACATCTTCAATCTTTTTAAGAATATAGTCATGCACTATTCAACTTTTTAAATGAAGTTTTAAAAATTAAAAATAAATAAAAAATCTTAGATGAATTTATAGACAAGATAGTATTCATTAATTATGATAAATATTCGTCATTAATAATGAAAGTATATAATAATGCATTATGATTTTTTATATTTATTATGAAAAATATTTGTTATTAATTAAAATATTAACTTTAAATTATTTTTTATTTTTTTTTCTAGCGATACACAAGGGTATGTGTATATATCGTTGACCGGCAATACAACTATATTTTTTAATATTTTTCTGAGCGATATATATATATATATAGGGGGGGTTCCAATGCAAACTAGACTTATGTTGAAAACCATGCAAACCAAAATCTAACCATTGATTAGTGAGATCAGTGGCTATTAATGTTCTGTGATTAAGTTAATTAAAAAAATATAGTAAAAAATAAGAAATCCCTTAGGAAGGGTATTTTGGTAAAATACCTTTATATGTAACTGAATGTGATAATTGTTTCCTAAAATCAAGCAGAGAAACCATCGATTCAAAGATACCGATTGAAATCTTGCAAAATATTTAGAAGTTTTAATCGTTCACATTGGTTCAATCGATTGAAAATTTCTCACAATTTGGGTGTTTGGAGGCGGCCGACGATAGTGAATTACCCCAAAAAACCGACGTTGAAGGTTCGTTCTTCTTTCATAACCAGCAGTTAATGTGATGAAATCTGGTTTTTAAAGGGTTGAAATTCGATATTATTTTGAGATTGTTGAAGAGTATTTTGATGAAATCGTGTTATTGTAGCATTAAAGTTTTTAAAGGGTTCATAACCAGCAGTTAATGTGATAAAATCTGGTTTTTAAAGGGTTCGTTCTTCTTTCACAGACTTTAAAGTTTCTTCTACGGACACGAGACTTAGTCTTAACATCCAATGTGTCATTTACCTTGCCATTAGGTATTCCAGCCTTGTTACACAAAATATATCTATGTGTGATGACACCTTCCTTCTTTTTCAAGTTACCCAGACGAGTACTGAAACCGGCAATCTCCACGTACGACTCATACATCCTTCTCGCGTCATCCCAGTTTTGAAACCTAGATCCAATAATAGGCTTAAGATCTACTGATACAATAGGAGTCCAGTACCTAGAACCATTAGGTGATTGGTATAAAGTGCTGCGTATTGAATCCGCATAGACAACATATCAATCAAATCCTCAAAAAATAGTAAAAGTATTACTAAATATTTTAAAATGAGTTTTACTATTTACCTTCATTTTCAACACCAGTAAAAAATACGGCCTCATTCACATTCTCTGGTATAAAGTTTTTGTTGGTATCAATATCAACTGGGTTATCTGCTCAATCATAAACAAATTACTCTTAATAACACAATATTAGTACATATATGTATCTACTTAACAACCAGAAACCGTACAACAAACAATCTGCAAATATCAACAATTGTACCCTAAAAAAGAACAAAAATAAATTAAAATCTATTCATAATTTATAATTTTAATATATGTAACATGACAATTAAGAATCTTGGACTTCATAAACAACAAAAATCCAAGAAATAATACATAAACAAAATTTACATTCAAAATTGTACGACCTGCAAAATTATAAACTTTGCAAAACTACTAAAACAAAAGAACAAAAGGTGACTACTAATGTCGTGGGTACATATATGTAACAAACAGAAAACAAATTAATAATACAAACTACCTTTTAAAGTCGTAGGTACATATATGTACTGAATGTAAAGAAACATAATACATACCTTCAAATTCATCTTCTACAACTACAGGTATAATATCCTGATGACGATCAGGACTAATTAACCTAGTATCCTCTGTCGAACCTTTAATTGAACAAATACCATCTTCAATTCCCGAACGATCACTCGAAATAACTGCGTGTTTGCGTGAATTGGAACATTCTGCAACACATGATTCGGCTGTTGATTTCATTGATTTCGAAACTAAGAAAATAAAAAACTTCACAATCCAATGAATACTATTGCTTAATACGAATCGATCTATAATTGAAGAAGATTGGAAAAAGAAATTAGAAACCGTATTTTGTTAGAGAATAATCAGGGATTTAGTTTTGTTTTGTTAAATATCTAATTAATAGTCTAAATTTATAATTACTAATTTATCCTTTACTATTAATAATTCTGAATTAAATTAGAAAAAATCTGATTGGTGGTTGCTAGTTTTCATGGTTTTTAATTATAATCTTAGTTTTCATTTGATCCCTCCCCTATATATATATATGTATATATGTATATATGCATGTTGTATCGCTGAACAACGATCCATTTTTTTTCAACGATACCTTAGCGATACCAAATGCATTGGTATCGCTGGTCGGTAAAAGTTGACGATATCACATGCATTGATATCGCTGGGCACAATCTTATTCGTGAAATATTTTGGATATTTTAAAAGTAATAGACTATTTTTGTAAACTTAGTTAATTGGTTATTTTCATAACTTTCTCGAGTTTGATGCAAACACATTAAAAATATTTAAACAATATTACATGCAGTAACATAATGAATGAATGATGACAAAAATCTCTACGGTCAACATACTTTGGATCAGAATAACATAAAACCAAAACATTTAATTATTAATTAAAAATGATACAAAATATACTCATATCAACAGTTATCATTCACCAATAAGGAAACATTAAAATTTTAAAAAAAATCTTGTAATTTAAATTTTCCAGTTTTCTTTTCAAAAAACCAAACCAAAAGATCAAACCCACCATTCAATATCAAAGATTTACAAAGGATATATTCTGATATTCATTTTCCTTCACTTTTTTTATTCTTCATTATCATTGTTAACCAGTTTCTAATGATTGATTCAATGAACATAACCATGATCTTCTACTTTCCGAATGCGAATTCGACCTTCGAAAGCTCGATCTTGAATACCGACCACCATCAACCGACGATCTAGCCAAAGACGGGCTCGTGTATGAGGCTCCCATGCAAAGACTTGAGCTCAGTTTCATTGACGGAAACTTTTGGCAGCTCAAAGATCTAAGAGGAGATGGGAATTCAGGCTTGCATAAGGGAGTTATATCGAATGTAGTGTTATCGGTATCTTCGGTTAATGAAGTACATGTGAAAAATGATAACGGTAAGCTTGTTCGCGACATCCCAGTTACTGATCTGGTGCCTGGAAGCTTCTTGAACGAGACTATGCCTTGGCGGCAAAGAGGGCAGGGGATCGAGCCTGGTGGCCCTTGGGATCCGTTTGAGGCGGTGCTTGTGGAACAAAGATATAAGGCACAACGAGTGCAGAATTCATGAAAGCAACCTGTTATTGTAGTTAACTTAGGTCAAGGTGGCAATATGGGCAGATTCATTGGTAGACTAACGGGTCAAAATGGGTTGCATTGACCCAAAACACTTTTTGACCAAACAGATTGTAGTTTCTTTTTCTTAATACAGTTAGTGTCTCATTAAACAGTTTCAATGAAAATGAAACCATATGAATAAAATGATTTAGGATGTTTTATTCATTAAAAATCCAATATTTAGTGACATTAAACCTTTTCCATCTGTTTGACCCATTTCTTCTTAGCTGAAATTCTTATCAAACTGACCCGTTAGAGAGAAAACAAAATCGACCTATTAATAATTAATTGAAGCTGCCACCTCTATATTGACTTTTCTATAAGTACTTGATTTTTAGATTATATTAGACTTAAAGTCATTATACCTTCTGCAGCAATGGCACATTTGTTTTCCAAACAAACAGCACAAGGATCTGCACACATGGAAAGCGAATCATCGCTCCATCCACACTCTCTGTACATTCAAAAACATGTTGAGTATAGGAACGCGATCAAGGTTGACTTTTGAATATACAAAGTTGACACTATAATCAAGAAACTTAAAAAGATAAATTACCTAGCAATACTGACAACACTCATAAGCGGAAGACACAAGTATGGAGAAGAAGTCGGTTCCTCGCCTTGTGGTTGTGCAACCAACACTTCCTCGAGCCAATCTCTATTCCAAGAACGAGCCACAGCCAATGGGGTCCACCTATTAATGCAAGTCAACAGTTACATATTAAGATAATCTTACCAACAAAACCTCCTCAAAAGACAGAAGTGGTACATTACAATCATACCCTTTTGCATTTTCGGCAGTTAGGCTCGCTCCCTTGAGTATCAGATACTTTTAGGTCAAAAAACACATCGCGATGCATTAGTCAAAAGTAAAAGATCTTGAAGCATTGATAAACTCAATTTCAAACACCAAAAAAACATACTTGACAACATTGCGCATTTCCACCACACGCAGCATAATGAAGGGGTGTGCTTCCAGCACCTAAAAAGAACAACTTGTCCTCAATTTTACAACTAAGGCAAAATATAAAAATAAAGAATAAAAAAGCTGAATCTGAAAATGACTTACCAATCAAGTCAATTGTAGCACCAGCTTCCACGGTAACTTCGTTTACAGAAGCCCCCAAATCAACGAGTAACTGTACACTATCAAAGTGACCATTTAATGCAGCCATATGAAGAGCTGTTACGCCTCCATCAGCAGGTTTATTAATCGTTTCATAAAGTGATCTATCCATGAACAAAATTTCCAGATTAATCAAATTTCATCGACAATAAGTAAAAAAGATGCCTCATATAGATTTCTTGAAGCATACCCTTCATCAAACTCCGAGACAAACTCTTCAATTCCGGCTCTTTTGTTAACAATATTATAAAAATTAGCAACACTAGGGATATGATCAGCAAGAAATATCCTAATGCATCTTGAATGTCCATTAAGAGCAGCCAAATGCAATGCAGTGCCTCCATTTAGATAATCAGCCTTGTGAATCTATATTCAACAATGCTTCATTAGCTTAAAACATATTTCCCAATTTACACCTAAAGATGTATTAAAAAGATGAATTCATACGTTTGCTTTGTAAAGAATCAACGTCAGAACAACCTCCCAGTGACCATATTGACAAGCTTGCATCAAAGCAGTCTATTCAACAAAAAAACATATGATCATTCACTATAAATCCTTATAAACCATGATCAATAAAATTAAATCCTGACCTGCCCTCGATAGTTTCTGAGATTAATATCAACCCCAGATTCAATTAAAAGCGAAACGATCTAACACCAAACAACAAGAATCATCAACGCAAATAAGCCCAATTTAAATCGCTTGAATCAGGATCAGTTGTTCAAAATATAAACATTATGGTACCTCATGGTGACCTTGAGCTGCAGAGTAATGAAGAGGCGAATTTCGAACACCAAATGTGGAGTATCTAGCAAGTCTAGGGTTATATTCAAGTAAAGCTTTGGCTTCTTGAACATCACCATCTCTTGCAGCTGAAACAAGACGTTCTCCAGATGCAGAGCACCCGAATGAATTGCCCATAAGGCTAAAGAATCTCATAATTTGTTCCTAACAGAAATCAATAGTAACCCACAAAGAACCAATGAAAAAGAAACTCAATGTGCTCTACATTACTTGATCAACCACCCGATATGACCTAATTTGAGTTCCTGAAAAAATCAAACATTGAAATGACATGATTTGCAGGAGTTCACATATGCATAATATGATCAAACAGTGGTATTGATCAGTATGTTTACCGATTATTGCAGTGGTGGAAGAGGACGAAAGCACACTAAATCTATGACTATTGACAGAAATGAAGAATCAACACACACCTAATACTCAATTTCCCCAAAACTGAAAAGATGAAAGTTCTCAAGAAATCAAATTTCTCATGAATACCCAATATTCTGGGAGATTTGCGAATACCCACAAAGCAATTGCCCTAAAACTGAAAAAAGATTCAATCCCACAAATGGAAAGATCGAATTTGCGAATATTTAGAGATGGGATTAACGAATTTGGTGGATATATACAAAGATCAGAGAAGGAATTTATCGAAGACTACGTTATTACATAGATTTTGCAGGAGAATCTGTTGAATGTAATTAGAAATCTCCGTTACCCAAATGAATATGGCGATCGTAATCAAAGAACAAGTCTTAAATTTGGGAATTTGGGATCAAAACGGCGGTGACGCATCAGATTGAGGACGAATTGGGGATTCAATGTGGTGTAAATATGTAATAATCACCTAATTAATCACTGCTAGTAATGTAATGTGTTTAACACGATGCTAATGTCGGTTTCTATTTAATCCAGAAAATAGGGGAAAAAAGATTTGAAAGAGATCCAATTTTTTCACAATTGTTTATTTAGGTTTTCATGATTCTATCATTATACTTTAAGACCATTATAATTATGCTTTTTAATCCATTTATTAGCTGAGCTGTTTCTCAGCGGGAAGTTTAGTTGATAGTACATATATTAGTTGGAAATTTCATTAAAAAAAATCAAGAGAAAAGGAGTATTGTGAAATTAATAAATTATTCACAACTTGAAGCAAAGGCTCTCATCTAGTTCATATATTATAGATAATCAAATTTGAAAACACATATAATATGTAGTATATTGTAATATTATATCTTTTTAAGCTTATAAATATTTTAAAATAAAACTGATATTAAAATTCGTATGATTTAAATATTACACTTTTGGACCTTTTGGTATATAGTTATATGTGTTTATTAAATTAACATGTTAATTCAAGTTGTTTTTCTATTATAGCTTTTGATACATATTTTATAAAAATCCGAGTATATTGTTGAGATTAGTTTGATTGTATCTACTTTTTAACCTAAATTTTGTTTAAAACTTATTCATGTCGAATTTATTTTATAACATGTTTTGCATACACACAACATTGTCGTCGCAACACGTTTGGTGCATAACTCGTTTCTATATGTATGTGTGTATGTATTTATGTACATACCTACATACGTATATGGTGGTTTCTTGAAAATATTTAGTTTAGCATACCAAACCACCAGAATATCACACGTGGCATGAGGGTGATGGTAAATAAAATGTCAGAAAAACAATCAAGTTTTAAAAATATTCCATTTGGCACACTTATGCATATTTTGTTCAAATTGAATAATTAAATCATCAAATCGAGTGACCATTATATCAAGAAAGAAATAAAGGTGAAGTTGTGAGGGTTAGGATTTTTAATATATGAAATTATATTAATGGGTTATTGGATCTCAACAATCCAAATTTTTATTTATCGGTCAAGATTTATCAAACTCAGAAAATGTTTACAAATACTTTCAACTATCAGTTTATTTTCCTCCAACGTCATTTACTAACTAATAGTTAACTCCGTTAGTTTTTTAATGACATGAATTGCTTATGTGCCAAACTTTTAGCTTATTTTCAACTCTGCTGCCACCCAACCTTTACCATCAGGTTTGTTTTCTGATTTCTAGCCTTTATTATCATCTGAAATCTATCTCCAAAGAGTTAAATGGTTCAGGTTAGAAGGTGAAGATTGACGAGATTTAGGGTGCAAACGTTTTAGATTGACGGACCTGATGGTAGATTTCAACTTTATACTTAGTGTTTTGACAACATAAGCAATTCACATCATAAAAAAACAAGTATGGTTAATTACTTAACTCTTAGTTAATAAGAGATCCTTGGAGAAAATAAGTTTAAAGTTACAAGTGACTGTATGTATTTCTTAAGTTGGGATTAATCAAATCCAATAAAAAAATGTTAGGATTTATTAAAATCCAATAACCCTCTTAAAACATCAAAAGCATATTAATTATATCCAAAAATTTTAAAAATTTCTAAAATCTATTTCAATCACTTCACATCAACTTGAATGATTTAATTAAAATAGTTTATAAAGGAAAACATGTTAAAATACTAATAAAAACCTATCATTTAAATAAAACATAAAAGACGAGACTTAATTGAATTAGTTTATAAACTTGAATGACTTAATTGAAACATTTTTAAAACTTTGTTACTAACTTATTATTTTATAAAGTTACTACTTAAATAAATCTTAAGCTCGCCACGCGCCATACCGCGATTAGTCCCTTGAATGACCTAGAGCATTCACAGTAGGTTCTTTATATACTTGTGAGTGTATTTCTAATATTATATGGTATGGTTGTGAGTTGAAGAGAGAAAATGCTACTAGTCATTTGTATATTTGGTAAGATATCGTTCATTTCTATTAAATTTTTAATATATATTTTTTTAAATAGTTATAGGTGAAAAAGAAAGAAAATATAATGATAAATGTATAAAAAAATATTATTTAAATAAAAATAAAAGCAAGAAAATAATAGCTTTTAATATAATTATAAAATTAAGATAAAAAAATGATGGAATGATTTAAGAACATACTTGGCTTTTACTATTAATGTAATTTGGATATGTAGTGACTTTGGTAAGTGATTAGTAAGTACGATAACACCTTTAACCTAACAATATCAAAAAAGATATATATGTAAGGTAGAGTCTATTATAAAAAACATACATGTGTGAGGTTATTGACATTTTAGAATCAACATATTATAAGTACGGATTAATTACCTAAAAGCCTAATGTGACGTGCCTCCTGGTATCATGGTTTGGCCTTTTGGAATCTCTTACTCATCCTCCCACTAAGTGGCCCTTTTAAATTAAAGTAAAAGCCATGATTATATAAATAATTAAGAGACCCATAATTTAATCTACATAATAGGTTATATCACACAAGGTAACCACTAATACAACAAATAAATCTACATTTACATATAATATATTTATGTTATTTTTAGTGCCCGTTAAAACATGTAACCTGTTAAAACCATGCTAAAAACGAGAAAATGATAATCGTAAATTATGCTAAGAAGATGATCTTTAAGAGAATATGACAGGAAACCAATACAAATATGACTCACCCATGAACCTTTGTTTGAGATGAATCATGCACTTACCAATAAATCATCGCTTGAGGGTTAATATACTTGTATCCTTACCCGTTTCTGACTTTATATTCAAAATTAGAAATTACCTACAAAACGACCAACTCATTCATCGACCGCACCTCAAGACGTTTACAACCATTGACACACTTATCAAAAATGAAACCTTGAAGGATAGAATATGTACAAATCAAAAGCGTGGGGCTAATTATGTAAAATGTTTTTTTATTTTAATTTAAACTTTAAAGTAATCCAAATTTATATACTTAGCCGGAGATCGGAGGCAAGTAATGGGTTGTCCGGTCCCTCTCTCCGGGGGCCATCTTTATAGCCTCGAAGAAAAACATATTCTATTTCTAGTAAGTATTCGAAATTATATATCTTCTTATTTTTAAATAGTTTTTTTACTTAAATCTATCGACTTTCAAGATTCATGTGTTTCAATGGACCGATAAATTTTAACGTCTCCAATATATAAAAGCTGATGGTAGATGATTGTACTTTATAATCACATGTTCAAATAATAAAATGTTACAAATTTATCGGTTAATGGAAATTGCTGTTAACAAAGAAGAAAATAATGTTTATCGTTAAGTTCTATTAGAATCTAAAGTATGTTGATTTAACTTAGGTACCGTTAATAAATTTAATTTGAAAACTACATCAAATAGTATTTATCATTTATTATGAATTTAACTGATAATGGCTACATTTTAATCACATGTTTATTTACTTTTCAAGTTATTAAAATTTGCTATTTATCATTTATTATGAATTTAACTGATAATGGCTACATTTTAATCACATGTTTATTTACTTTTCAAGTTATTAAAATTTGCATCATCTTACGGGCCGTTTGGTTCGTAGAATGTTTGGCAAATGAATTGTAATTGAAAATGCAATTGAAATTGAAATCTTATTAAAATTGATAACGTGTTTGATTGGTTAATTTTAAGTGAAACTGGAATGTTAATTTTGAACATTCCATTGGAATGTTAAACGTTTCATGGGTAAGTGAAAGCAACGTGAATTCCAATGAATATGAGAAAATTTTCCAATTCCAATTTCATCCGTTTACCAACCAAACATGAGTTTGGATCAATAAAATTTCAATTTTAATTTCAATTCCTAAGAATTCTGTGAATCAAATGGGGCCTTAAAGTAACCGGAAAAACCTTTGATTTTCATTTCGTCCAAATGCGGGAAGCATCGCCCGAGACATGACCCTAAGAACTACACATACATGCACGCAAGCAATTTTACATTTGGAAGTGTTACAATTTGCGTGGCACCGGGGAACAACATACAACATGAAATGTTGATGTTCATAGTCCTCTATAACAAACCTTATGTCATAGGCAATTGGTCTATATGGGGCTTCTTGTTATCGTGTTCAAATGTTAGTCCTCTGTGTTACTCGTGTTCAAGTGTTTTCTCACATTTTAGAGTCGTTTTCTTGTACTCCAATGTTGGCTAAGATTGTGTTTAAACTTTTTAGGAAAACACTATTCTCTTGTTGATTTGTGGGTTGCGTGTTTTTGTTGAGTTTTCAGTTTTGATTTTGATTTTATTTTTATTTTTATTGTTGTCTATTTCAAGTTTTACTCTTTTGTTTTTCAAGTTTGGTGGTGGAGGAAAGTGGTTGGTAGTGGTCGTTGGTGATAAGTGAAGAACACTTCTTGAGCTCATCATGTTTTTCAAGTACTTCATAATCTTTAAGAACTTAATCTTTTACATACAAACTCAAAAACAACTATAAACAATAAAGTTAGGTATTTATTTTAATTTGTGTAAAAGTTGACATGAACGATAACTAAAATAGCTTTTTTTAGCACCAATTTTTACTCACAATAAAACATAACAATATACTTGTAAAGATCTAAACCAGTATTAATTTTATATAGTGCAATCACGGGTCGTCTATAATATCTGATCATAAAACGTTGAAGGGTGAAAGTGAAAAAGTGGGGATGGTCGGTGACATATGCCATAGACAATACTAATTGTAAGTTCTATAATATTCGATCGTAAAACGTACGCTTGTTAAAAATTCGGTCACAAAACAGTTTCTATATATTAGGATGTAAATTTTAGACAGAAAAGACACTCCCAAATATTCAATGCTTGCAAACATTTTTTTCAAGATATATGTTTAGACGACCACCTTTCTCGGTAGCAAACTGATTGGAAAGGACCTTTGTCTTTAATTTGTGACGAAACTCGATTTTACAATAAAAAAAAGATGTATGTACACAAATAAATTAAAATATAATTTTAAGCGTCAATTATAACATTTTTATTTCATCAATATTGCCGTCCTTAAATCCAATAAAAAAAGATGTTAGCTAGTGTATTCTATTAAAAAGGTGTTATTTTTCAATTTCACTTTGAAGTATTAGAACTCAAAAATAGGTCAAGTTATCGAGAAAACGTGTATTTGAGTTTGACTCAAATAGTTCACGTTACCATATTTTAGTTTGTTTTTTTTTTAAATCAAACTTCATTAAAAAAAACATACGAACCAGGAATCTCCAAGACGGAGACGCCCGCTCGGACAGTTACATTACATCAATACATAATGAATTCCAACCTTTCCAATCAACCTTCCCCTCATTGAATCTATTTCTATACCACAAATAACCCAAAGACTTGACATCAGACACAATCTTTGGGACGTTGATCTCCTCATTATTGAATCTTTTCCCATTCCTAGCTTTTCAGATAGCCCAACACGTCAAAATGATCACACCATAGACAAGCTTATTCCGGACATTAGACCCATCCACACTAGTTGCCAGAACTAATATATCCCGAAAGGAAAACATGAAACCTTTTGGAATGTTACACCAATTACATATTGCATCCCATACGCCATTCGCATAAAAACAAGCTGAGAAGATGTGATCTGTGCTTTCTTCCGCATCGCCACACATGGAACAAATATAATCCCCAAAGACAATATTCCTCCGAGCTAAGGCTACCAACGTCGGGACTCTATCTAAATTGGCCCTCCACATGAATAAATTACATTTGTTAGGAAGCCAATTACACCATTTATACACATTAGCATTCGACCTGGCCGCCTCTTGAATCAACCATCTTCGAGTTTCTGTAACCGAAAAGTCTTTATTATCCCTGTTGTTCCAAGCCCAATCATCCGATCTATTATTCAGCCGCACATCACTTAGAGCCCGATGACAATCCAGCAGTTCTTGAACTTCCACTTGCGATTCCGGATATCTAACCCAATTCCAATTAATCGGACCACCTGCAGCATCGACTATCCTTTCATTTACCGTGCACCATTTATCTCTATCGAGACGAAAAATATTAGGAAACAGATCACGTAACGAAACTTCTTTCACCCACGTATCAATCCAAAACTTAATATCCGTTCCCCTACCAATATCACCCCGCACCATATTGATGAACTGAGTCCCTTGAACCTTTGTTCTATAACCAATACTCACAATTTTAGCCCAAGTGCCACGGCTATTAGCACTAACCGGGAAGGCGTCCCATTTTCTTCTTGTCAAATGTATCGCGTCAATCAACCTCTTCCATAAGGCGTTTTGCTCAACTTTGTATCGTCATAACCATTTCAGAATCATAGCATTATTAATCACCTCTAGTTTACTCAAGCCCAAACCACCATTTTCCTTTGATTTTGTAACCTCTTCCCGGCCACCCAATGAGTCTTTCTAACTTCATCACTCCCACCCCAAAGAAACCTTTTAATAATGGCTTCTAGCTTATGAATAACCATCACCGGCGCCTTGTATAGTGAAAAATAATAGGTCGGCAAACTTTCTAAAACCAATTTAATTAACACCACCCTCCCGCCCATCGATAATGTATTTGCCTTCCACTTGGATAACCTTTTTCTGAACACATTTATAACCGACTCCCAATTATTAACTCGACCCATATTAACACCAACTTAGATTCCCAAATATTTAAACGGAGTATAACCCGAACGACAGCCCAAATTCTCAGCTTCGTTTCTGACCAACTGATCGCTAATACCCACTCCAAAAAGAGTAGACTTGTTAATATTAATACGCAAGCCGGAACACATGTGGAAAATACGTAGCATTCTTCTGAGAGCTAAAAGATTAAATCTAGACCATTCACCCATCACCATGGCATCGTCCGCATATAGAAAATGGGAAATAATAGGACCTCCATCTTTGATGTTCACACCATGAAACGCTCCCACATCACAAGCTTTTCTAAGAATACCAGAAAAAGCTTCCATGACTATAATGAATAAAAATGGGGAAATAGGATCGCCTTGACGTAATCCTTTACCACACCCAAACTCAAAAGTCGGAGAGCCATTAACTAGAACTGAAGATATAGCTGAAGTAAGAATACCATGAATCCAATTGCACCAAAGATCCGGGAATCGCATTTGTCTCAAGACCGAAAGCAAAAACTCCCAATTAACATTATCGTAAGCTTTCTCAAAGTCGATCTTGAACATAAATAATTCTTTTCCTTTCCGCTTCGCCCATGCCAATATCTCACTAATCATCAAAGGCCCATCCAAAATATATCTCCCCGTCAAAAACGCCGATTGCGTTTCATGAGTTATATCACCCATAACCATTCTCAACCGATTCGCCAACGCCTTAGAAATTACCTTACTGATCATACCAATAAGATTAATAGGCCTGTACTCACCGAGAGAAACTGGATCCGAAACTTTAGGAATAAGAGTAATAAATGACGATCCCGCTCCTCGATTAATGGTCGCCGTATCTGCAAACGAACGAAAAATCTGCACAAAATCATTAGATAATAAACTCCAATATTTCTTGACAAATCGAAAATTAAACCCGTCCGGTCCTAGAGCTTTATCACTTCCACAATCAAAGACCACTTCCTTTATCTCGCTTTCCAAAAACGGAGATATCAATTTTCCTGCCATGTCATCCGAAATCACCCGCAACCCATAACAATCTAAAACCAGACGAACCTTCATATTCTCGGTAAATTTATTTTTGAAAAACCCGAAAACTTCTTTTTTAACAGGAGAAGGCTTGGTAACCCATTCACCATTGATCATTAACCCCGGTAAAGAATTCGACACTTTGCGTTTATTGATGATACCGTGAAAATAACGCGTATTCTCGTCACCTTCCTTAGCCCATCTAACTCTCGCCTTTTGTCGAAGATCTTTCTGATTAAATTCTTCCAGCTCTACAATTCTCGTTTTTGCCTCCTCATAAACCCACTGCTCTGCTTCTGAAAAATCCCGCTCCTCAATGACTTTATCCAAATCAGCCATGTCTTGGATAAGGTTCGCATACTCCACCCGTTCTTCCTTTCTCATTTTTTCTTTCCATGCCGTAATAGCCTGCCTCAAGCATTTCAATTTGTGCATCAACTGAATGTCCGGGTTATCGTTTCCATTAAACTTCGAACAAGTATTAATAACTAACTCATCAAAATCTTCACGTTGCAACCAAGAGTTAAAGAACCTAAAAGGTTTAGGTCCATAATTACGATCCTCCACCTTCAATAAAAGCGGGTTATGATCCGAACATTGTCTAGGGAGAGCACCGTACTCCGCATTTGGCCACTCGGACATGACACTCCAAGAAACAAAAATCCGATCTATCCGACTACATTTGTTCCCAACCACATAAGTGAATTTGCGACCACGGAGATAATACTCATGTAAGCACGCCTCTTCCAAAAAATCATTGAAGTCGTTAGTCATAGCCAAATTGAATTTCGAGTTTCGACGCTCCTCTTTAACACGAACACAATTGAAATCACCTCCGACTATGACCATACCATTAACACCCCCAAGAAACCTCAATAAATCTTCCCACAACGTCTTCTTATCCGGTTTTTTTTGTGGCGCGTAAACATTTATGGCACACATCTCTTTGCTAGTTTCTTTAATCAACCCCCGAACTGCGAGAAAATACCGATTTTTAACCACATCAAGCATAACAAACTTCTTAATGTCCCAAAATGAAACTAAACCACCCGATCTCCCAGATGACTCGACCCATTCCACCCCAAAGTTGTCATTTCCCCAAAACCTACTCAAATCCACCCCATCCATATGAGAAAATTGAGACTCTTGCAATAAAATAAACGAAGCACTATTTTGAATCCGAATATTCCGCACCCACTCTCCTTTCCGGTCATTCCCCAGTCCTCTAATATTAATAGAGATCACATTCATTGAATACCCAATTGAACACCTTCGTTCGCTACCTCCTGAGCAATAGCTTCTTCAAAATTACCCATATTTTCAGCTCCTAGCACTTTAGCCAATGCAATAGTTTCCCGAACCTCACGACTCTAAACAAAATTAACTTGCCTTTCAGACTCCTCAGTACAACTCGGCCTTAATTGCACATCATTCACATATGCGGATTCACCTTCTTCATTATTCATCATAGTCTCATTATTAAGATCTGGCGCCAAAAATTCCCCGTCTTGAGCATTAACCTCCGTTACTTTAGACGTCGTACTCAAATCCAGAAAAATGAACTTATCGATAGCAAAAGGATCATCCCCATCTCGTAATCTTTTCTTAGACCTATCGATTCGAATTCGAGTTAACTCTCCCCAAGGACGATTTCTTTTTGGTTCCAAACCTCCTCTTTTTCTTCGAGTAAGTTGAACGATATGCTTCAGCTACTTGACTGCATAAATCATCGCCATCATTTGCATTATCATTTCTATTCACTGGGCTGCTTTCACATACCTTGTCACCATCATTATTGTTGCCTTGATCCTCCATAACTATCTCCCCCTCCTCGTGTCCCCTCGTATTTTCAATGGGAGCGTCCACTGACTTCATAGACTCTTCACAATCCTCTTCTTCATGAAAATCAACGATGCAATCCGGAACCCAACCCGCTTCCTCCTCCTCAATTAACACCTTACATTTAAATTGTTGCCATTTCAAAACACAACTTTGCTTGGTCTTCTCCACATCATTAACAAGAATTCCCACCACAGCATATGAAAGATCCTTCCCTTCCTCTTCAAATTGTGCAGACTGAATAACTTTACCAAAATTAGCAGCTATGACATCAAAAACTTGTGGTTTTGATAATGTTAAAGGGACCCTATGAATTTTTATCCACGCAATTCTCTCCACATTCATTACTTGACCCTTCCAAACATCACACGACTCCAAAAATAATTCCCAACCTTGTTTATCGTCATGAAAAGCATCCCTTTCCATCTTGTCCATGAATACCAATAAAACCGTGAAACCCCCCACATAATGAATCTTAACTTTGTGTATTGTCATATTACTCAACTTTTGTCGTAGACTGATCAAATCATTATAACCTTTTACCTTAGCCACCAACCCATAATCATAATACTCATCAAAAGCCCCCATGTCCCCATCAATATTAATTTCCGGCACCCCAACCCCAACCTCCTTATTAAGTAAAGTATCCATGAACGGACGAGAACCACTTACCACGTTCACATGTTGATCCACGGCTTTTCCTTTATCCCTAGCCCTCTCAGTTTCTACCCCAGTCTCCTGTTGATCATTCACAACCGGTTGCCACACCTTATCATTAGACTTCTTCGCCATCGGATCATTAACGAATCGTGCCGGAGAAATAAATAGCTTATAACTTCCTATCCATGCGTCCTTTAATCGGTACTCCAGATCAGTCATGTTTCTATCAATCTTGAACGTAACAAACCCAAATCGCTTTCCTAGACGATCCAGTTTTCTAGCAATATACGTAGCTTGCACCTCTGCGTATGTATTCAAGACCTCGGCCAGATCTATCGATGAACACCTATCCGGCAGATTTGATACAAAGAACTTCACTCCCCCTGTTGAAGCATTGGATCGATGAGCGTTATTGTTAACCCTACCCTCTTAGATGGCTCATCGTACCATTCGTTGACCTTGAATCGCTCCCTTGCCGCCATGCATGCAGATGAAACCCTAATTTCTCCTTTTTCCATTTACCATACTTTAGTGTGGTACTCAGTTAGTTGTCATTGATTTACATAAAATAGGAAGAAAGTTGGCAAATCTTTACTCATAAGTGTTTTGATATAATATTTTCTTTATAATCATACTTATTAAACTAGTTGTGTATAAAATTAAAAGTGTAACAAAAATATTTAAAGTAACAAATATTTGACAACTCATCTCAGATTCTCAGCTTAATTCATTCATCATTTCAGGCATCATCAAATACATCTATTTCGCTACATCTATGATTACTTTTATATTTTAACAAATATATTTGATAGTGTGTATGAGGATTTGAGGCATTATCAAATACATCTGTTTCGCTACCTCTATGATTATTATTTTATTTTTATAAATTAATATTGGATAGCATGCAATGAAGATACATCTATGATTATTTTACATTTTGTCACCAGCAACGTTATGTGTCATGTCATCAAAAATTTAACAAAGTTAACGAATAGTTAGATTGAGATTGTAATTTGTACAAAACCAAAAGTTTGGATTAATATTAGTCAAATTGTTAGTTAGGATTAACATTGACCAATAGTCAATAGTCTGGATTATTAAAATCTAATTTTCTTTGTTAAAATTATGTTTCTAAGATCAACGTTGTATATTATATCATGTAAGGGTCAACTGTAAAAAATATCAAATTAGGATAACCGGTGTTTTCTCCTAATGATGTATCATTTTGAGAGGCACCGGTTTATAGGTTTTATATACCCATCGGTGTATGCATTCGAGTAGTTGATCAGAACCAAAGCCACTTGGATCAAAAGGAGCATTGCGTAAGTGATCGGGTGTTTGAAATTCAATGTTATAATACTTTATTTTCATATTTTGTGTATCTATGAATCCGTACCCCCCTAAGTCAAATTGGTTGCTAGTTCTCCTTCTCCAGGCATCCTTCGTATCATTCGGAAAGAGCAATGCTACTCAACGAATCCAGTACCGGTCCCGAAAATTCTCAAGACACCTTGGTCCCGGGGCGAAAACAAAAAAAGCTGTAATACACATATAAAAAAAGTCTAAAACGAATATAATGTATAAAAAAAAATTATAATACGATGATAATTGTTATAACAGTAACAAAACGAAGGATTGTATCAAAATAGTCTAATTTACTTAAATAAATCGGGAAGTTCTCTTAGCATTGTTGAAAACAAATTTCTAGATCAAGTTTTCATATTAAATTAAGTTTAGACTGGGTAAATGATATCGTACTAAATTACTAAAAATGTTAACGAGCTCTAAGGTAAGGTTTAATAGGTAAAAATAATTAAAATGTTATTGGTCTTTTAATGACTTTATTAATAGTTTATAGCTTTATTTCAAAAAATACACATATATAATATTATATAAATATAAATTTTTTTAAAAAAAATTCTGTCCCTGGGCGGTCGCCCGCCCCGGCTCCCCCCTCAGGGCCAGCCTCGCACGAATCCTGGCCCGTCTTCACTATATAGGCTTTCAGACGGGTTTAATTTTGGTTGGGTTCATAGGTAGGGCTGCAACAAACCGAATGAACATGAACAATGTCTTGATCGTGTTCGTTCATTATGTATTAAACTTGTTCATGAACTGTTCAAGAACACTTACTGAACGAGATTTTTTGTTCGTGTTCGTTTATTAAGAAAATAAACATGTTAATAAATCCTTCACGAACACTTAGTGAATGAAAATGAACACAAACAAAAGCAGACGAACACAAAAAACTATTCATAAACATGACGAACACAAAGAAGCTTATAAACACAAACGAATACAAATGATTATAGATTTATTTTAAAATAAAATTCACATTTTTATTACAAACATTACACAAAATCAATCAAAAATAAATAAGTACTTAACATAAATATAAAAAAATGTTTGATATAATAATCATAAAAATAACTGAAACAAAAATTAAAAATATAAACGAACACATTATCAAATGTTCACGAATGGACATTAACTAACATAAACGAACATTATCGACGTTCACGAACATAAATGAACGAACGCGGCTTGTGTTCATGTTCGTTCGTTTAACTAAACGAATGAAATTTTCTTGTTCACGTTCGTTAATTTACTAAACGAACTAACATAAACGAACTTTCCGCCGAACGGTTCACGAATTATTTGCTGAACGTTAAGTTCGTTTACAGCCCTATTCGTAGGTGCTCATGCATCAATATGTATCAAAACTATGATACTGCGCATATGTAAGCATATGGTGTACACACGTGTATTTATCAGTTTTATCCTATCACTCATGGTAATTGGTTAATATGCACAGTAAACTTATTCTATAAAATAAGAAAGTTTAAGTTATATATTTAGTTTTAATAGCATCAACTTATATTAAGATTAAGATGTAGATATGTGATAAAATAATAAAATGTCAAATCTAAAATGTAGAGAAAGAAAATAAAACTGTCGAAAGAAAATAAAACTGTCGAAAGAAAATAAGACGATTGAGTTGTGGGCCAAGATTGGGCTTTACCTTTGTTTATTTTTTAATTTTTGGGCCTTACGTCAATCTTTTACCATCAGACATTTTTGAATACACAATCTTTCAGTGGTGTACGATTGTACCTTTATGGCTTTATTACCCACAAAATAACTCAGGCCCAATTGTTAGGATATCCCATAAATGGGCAATCGGCTATTATGAAAGGGGTGTTGAATATTGGAACAAAGAGAAAAAAAAACACTCAACATTTGATTCGATATGAATTCAAAATTTAAACTTCATAATCCCAATTTTGAATTTTTGAGTTGAACTAGAAATCGATTCAAGTTTAGGTTTCGAATTCCAAAATCGACTTCAAATGTGTTTCTCAAATCTGGATTTGTGATTTCTATCCGATTTATAGGTAGTATATATAATTTATAGTTTCTTTTAATTGTACAAGTTTAAACAATAATGATTTAAAAAATTGAAATTGTTTTTTCGTGTATCTGAATTGATCAACCCAAATTTAAACTAACTCAGAATGAATGGAAATTTGGAATCAAAATGAATTTGAATTCGAGCTCAAATTCAAAAGTTTAACACTCAAATCACTCATTCAATTAACTTTGAGGGGTTGTTTGTTTTTTTAGAAAACTTTTCCAGTCCACTTTTGTCTACGCAGCGCAAACCACACGCAGACGTTGAGGTCTGTAGAGTGTTTGTTTTTTGAAAAACTTTTCATTAAAAAGGTTGTGCGAGGTATGCACGGTGCAGATTTGACACAACCATTTTAAAGTCAATAAAGATCTACAGATGATTAAACACCATCACCTACCATCTCCCATGTCCACTACCACCGTCCACCACCACCGTCCGCCTCCACCCACCACCTACCATCACTACCACCGTCCAGACCGCCGTATATCACCACCAATTGATTTTAACAGTCTGCAGACGTTAAAAAACAAACACCTAAATAACTTAAAATTTAATTTGTTAAACATCATAGAATGAAAGTGTCATATCATTTTGTCACAAGTGGATCCCAGATTTTAAATGGGCAAGCAAAAAAAGAAAAATGTCTTAAATGCAGGTCAATTTTTGCCACCTACAAAAACCACGACTTTCGTACCGTTAACTCGTTTCAGGATTTCTTTTATGCCCACTTTTAGCACTAGCAATTATTTCTTTCCCTTATTTAGTCAAAGTTATTATTTTAGCGTGTTGTATCATGTAACAATTGTGTTAAAGAAACACGTACAATTGTTTGTAGTGGACCTTTTCAGGTCTCATTCGCTACGTGCTTGGTCATTGAATAACCTTTTGCGCATGAAACACGCAACTATTTGTTTAAAGTAACCGTTCCAAGAGAAAAAAACAATCTAGTGTCGGAAAAAATCCTTTTGATTTTCAAATTTAAATTAGCATCGTATATGTTGTTATAACTTATGATATATGTTTTCTGTAACAATTGATTATATTAATTGTCGACGGCCTTTTTGTTTATTGACATTAGTATTTATCCCTATCATATCAGTGAAGGTTTAAATCTCACAAAGTAAACAGTCAGTTATTTTAAAATTAAAATTTATGAGTGTGTGTGTTCGTAGTACAAAAAAGACGTACATATTAACTGTAAAATAGGACTGTTTAAAAAAATTTCTATGTGGTCTGCAAAGATATATTTTAAAAACACAAAACTTATAGAAAGAAAATAATTTGACCCTCGTATCACATATTTGGAAACCTTTTAGGTATGGTGGGTGTGGTCTCGGCAAGGAGAAGATGATGAATCGATATGGAAGATTTAGCAGTGAGAGATGAAGTGATAGGAAGATGATGGAGTCGAGATGGAAGACGACGTTACCAAGCAGTTTGTAGCGACAGGCAGGGGAGAAAATCAGGAAACATGGAAATTATTACTATTACTATTATTACTCTTATTCTTATTATATATATGTATATATAGGTACGGGTGCTATATAATATGTCTTTTTCGTGCGAATCGTACGAAGTTTGAGGGGAGAATTATCACGCAAGAACAAGTAATAATTACACAAGATGGATAACACTCGTGTGGTATTATCATGAAAAGATGAAATAATTACGCAAGAATACATTCTTGCATAATAATTCTATATTTGCGTGATAATTTCATCTCTGCGTGATTAATTCTTGCACTTGCGTTATAATTCCACCCGTAATGTTTATTATTGTGTGATAATTTCATACGTTTCTCACGAAAAACTCATTTGTATCATAACCTTTCTCTCTTTCAATATATATATAGAGAGAGGGGTATGTTCCACTAAAAATATATTTTGCCTAAGAAGGCTAAGAAGAAATAAGGTTGTGACATGTGGCAAAACTAGAAAATACGGTTAAATGATATTTTGATCTATTAACCCTTTAATCTAATTCTCTTTCTCCACATTTCTTTTACACACTTTATTCACCCACAAATCCTATGAAATATTAACCACAAAATGCAACCAAAGCCTAAATGTCTCTCGTTGTTTTAAACTTCATAATTACATACAACAACTAATCGGTTATTAGAGATGTTAACTTAAGCGGCGGGTATTAATCGGTAGTATTTTAAGATAATGATTCGGTAATCAATGATAGTGGTAATTGAAGATAATGAAAAATGACGGGGGATGTTATCAATGATCAATGATACTCAAATGTCATTCGTTTTATCACACTTAATTGTCACGTTGATTGTTCAAACACAAAAAAATATATAGATTGTTGTTTTAATGCCAAACAACACGAAACGTGTTATATTAATGTAAATAGTGAACATTAAAATAGCAAAGAAATATTATTTCTATTTTGTTTAATATTTTGACATAATACACCACAGATGCAACACATGAGACCTTGTTGTTTTGACGTAAAACAACATCGAACATGTTACGTAAAACCACACAAAACTGTGTTATTTAACAAAATAACATAAAACTATGATGTTTGATAAAATCCAATACAAAATTGTGTTGTTTGATGCAAAACAACACAAACAGTGCTATTTTTATGAAATACAGCACAACTTTGTGCTTTTTATGAAATACTGCACAACTTTGTGTTGTTTTATGAAATACAGCACAACTTTGTGCTGTTTTATAAAATACATCACATTTTTGTGCTGTTTTATTAAATATAGCACAAAAACGTTAATATGCAACACAATTTCATATAATTTATTTTTTATAAAAAAATTATAGCAATATTATACTCAATTTAAAAAGGAAAAAAATGCTTGATTTTATGGTACAATTTGTTTTAAAAAATAATCTAGCATGAAAAAGATATAAACGTTTAAAAAATTGAGGAAAAATCAAAAAAATCAACAAAAATGATTACATACCCAAAATACACTTCCATTTTTTTTATTTATAACATTATCATCTTATCATTGATTAAAAAATGGTAAGCTAAGATCATTTCTTAGCGTTTTTAGGCAAAATATATTTTTAATGAAACCTTCATATATATATATATATATATATATATATATATATATATATATATATATATATATATATATATATATATATATATATATATATATATATATATATATATATATATATATATTCAAAACAGTTTCCAAATATAAGGAAACCAGAAACGTAATAATTACTTTCAATACTTGGAAAACAAATTCTTTTTGTAATTATAACTATTCACAAGACCATATTAGTCTGTTAAATGTCCTTACACTATTAATAAGGGTCCTAATAAATATATACTCATTATTTAAATTGACACCCCTCTATACGTCGCGTATGGGTCCATACGCAGCCCATGCCCGGTGTATAGCTATCGACCATTAATGCGCCATTAATGTCTGACATTCCACGTCACATCAGTCTACCTATACGGGGCGTATAGTGTCACACCCCAACCTTGACGGCGGAATCGTCGAGGCGTGAGAGTTACGATTGTTCACAGCCACATAACGCTATTGCCTGAAAAATGTTAAAAATAAAAGGTCAACATATTGTTGGTGAGCATTCTATAGTTTTGCATACATAAGTATATAAAAGATGGCAATTCATGTTGTAAATTAGAGAACAAGGTAACTAGGGATGTAAGACAGAATGCACAATCAAACCTTGATAAAGTTTTACAAGTCTCAAACGTTTACAAGTATATACGATTAGCTAAGTGTACTTGGATCAACCAAGCAGGCTTGTCAGGCCCATAGATCTATGACGTCGCCAGGCTAGCAATAGTTAATGATTGTACATATATTCGACATTACATGGTAGCTACATGATTCGACTAATCACAACATACAAGTAAATTGCCATAAGTTTACAAGATTCAACGTGTTTACAAGTGTAACGTTTATAAGGTAACATGTTTCACCCAAAAGTGTGTGAAATAATAAAAAGGGTATAGAAATACTCACTTGACGTATAGGTATATAAGGTGATAATAAGGATTTAATGACGTTCCAACGAATTCTTTTACAAGGCACCTAAACGTATTGTAAGATTAAAGTTCGATAATAAGATTTAACAATTAGACGTGAACTAGGGTGTCAATTGAAATTGTGGGATTTTGTCGAGTAAATAAATTTATAAAATAATTATTCGCATTTTGATTCATTAAGAACATTTTATATGTGTGTTTAAGTATTTTTGGAATGATTTTAAGTATAAAAATTGATAAGGTTTAACATATATTTAAAACCTTATAATTATTTAAAATTAATTGGAATAACATTTTGATTAATAACAAGTTATTAATCTAACCTTTAGTTAGTATATTTTATGAGAGAATAATATTTTAGAATAATTTATGAATTTATAAAATACATAATTTCTACAATTATTCTAATAAAACTTTGATTATTTATTATTTGAGATAAATAATTATTTATTATTGGAAACAAATAATAATTTGTACTAAAATAAGGAAAATAATCCCATTGAAATGTTTTGTTAAGATAAACAACCTTTAAAGTCTATCTTATAAACTTTTTAACTAGTTTTATTATTTGTTTTAAATAAAATAAAAATAAAATATTAAGATATTATAAGAAATAAAATTTGTAGAAATTGGTTTGCTGTAAAGAAAAATATTTAAAGTTTATAATCCATTTTTTATAATTTTTAAGAATTTTTCTGAAATTTTTAGAGGCTTAAAAGCCAAAATAAAAAAATAATAAGGGGGTGCCCGGGGTCGAACCCGGCACATCCTGTTTCACAATGCACACACTTAACCGGTGGGCTAAAGGCCTTAGCCGCGTTAAACCACCGTTTCAATTCCTTTTAAACACAAATTCCAGCATACCCCCAATTCCTTATGAACCCTAGATCGTTCATACCCAAAATTGAACTCCAATTCGATGGTGTTAATGGTTTAAACCATGGGGCTTTGATTCCCCTTGTAAAAACGAACAGAATGGTATGTTTAATTACACGTATGGTGGTGTATTGAAGGTGATCCTGATGACGAACAGGTCGCGATAGGGAGGTGATCGAAGGGCTTTGTTTGTGTGATTTCTAGGTGAAATTAAGAGTTGTGAACGATTAGGAATGTTTAGGGGGTTGTTTATATAGGTTTAATTTGGTCATTGTTAGTGTTTTGTGCGGTAATCGTTTTTGAAATAAAGAGGTCCGAATAATGGACTCGTGAGCTGTAAAACGGGGCTTTTCATTCGAATTAAAGTAGATATTATTGTTGAAAATGCCCCCACGAATCTTTTGGTGCGTTTTGGGATTTAAATTCGACTTTTTGAGGTGTTTTGGGGTTCGCCGGAGCCGCGCCGGACTTCGCCGGCCGGCGACCGGATAATCGGGGAAGGGGGGGCTGGGTTGTAAATTATAATTGTTACACAATGGTCCCTGCGGTTTCATTTGTATTATTTTAGGTATAAAAGTTTTATTTAAGTTTACAAATTGACATAAAAGGTCCCTGAACTTATTTAAATAAACTTTTACAAATTATTTTTACTAATTACTACATTATTATTATTATTATTATTATTAGTTAATATTATTATTATTTTTCATTTAATTATCATCATATTTATAAAAAAAATTTTAAACATCGTAAAATACGAGATGTTACAGTCTCCCCTACTTTAGGAAATTTCGTCCCGAAATTTGTTTACGAAGAGACTGAGTCGAAAAGATGAGGACGCTTGGATTTCATTTGATCCACACATTCTCAAGTGAATCAGAAGGTGAACATGAAGCCTCAGATAGATCATAGTGATTCTCTTTTTCTTTGTTGATGCAGTTTGTGTTCTTATTTTCTGAAGTACACTTTGAAGAACTTTCAGGTTTTGAATAGGTATCAAAAGAAGAAAATTCATCATCGATTAAGCTGGCCGCTTTAGTGTTTACTTTATGTGTAATGGCAGAGCCATTAGAGGTAAAAAGAGAGCCTAAAGTATGTGGCTTCCAGTTAACATTATAAGCCTTCACGTTGATTAAGAATGAACGTTAATACAAGATGTTACCGTCTCCCCTACTTTAAAGAATTTCGTTTTGAAATTAAGAATGAACTTAAATGAGCAAAAGAGTTAAAATGAAAGATAAGTGTTCAAACTAACAGTGATTGTCGTTTAATTACAGATGAAACGCTTCACTTGATGGAATCTTACAAGATTCTTGGCATAATGCATGCCAATTTGAACCCTATCAGTGAAATGTGAGATGTTTTGAGATGAAATGTTAGAAAGCGATGCCGAGTTACCATCGTATATTAGACTTATAAATCACAACTTCCAGAATAAAATTTCATGGTAAGGTGATGTCTAGATATCAATAAAAGACCAATAATGGTAAGAAATGTTAACCGTCGGAATTTTAAGAATCCCAAATGTCACCATATGAAACGACCTTAACGCATATCTTGTGAATATGTATTTCTCCTTTGACCAACCATCGGTCTAAGAATAATGCACTATGCGAAGATCTTGAAATAAGTTCACATTGATGGTTAAGAATATTATTAAAACAGAGAATGAATCAATCGTTAAAAATAACGATCGATGTTTTAACGTCATACCACGGTATACGAATAGTTGAAACAGATACAAGTAAATTTCTCGACGTTGTGAGATAATGGGTTGAATTGAATTTTTTTTTTAGCCAATCGGTCTTTAATGCACCAATTGTCATCATGACATTCAAAATAAGAGGCACCTAGTGGATGAAAAGTTAAACAGGAGATTTACAGGAACACAGAGGTTAGGTTTTGTCATAAATGAAAGTGAAACACTTGGACACATACCAAGTTACGTCTTTTCTTTTATGCCAAACCCATGACTACAAGTTACGAAGGTTTATGAACTATTATATCCACATCGCAGTGAGGATAATAACGAGTCTTGTTGTTCAAAACCAAGTTAGAATTTCAATGATTTTCAAGGTTAAAGATTCAAAAACGATTCAAGAAATGACGCAAACAATAAGAAAGGTATTTGTAACCATGTTTTGTAAGGTAACAAATTTCCAAATGCAGATCACATACATAATTCATCAAACAATAAGAGAGGTATTCGATAATATCTTTATTTGACAAAGGATTGTTTAGGAAGACTATACTTATGGGTTTGATGATATCTCAAAATGAAAGTTGATAAGTAAGGAATAAATGGTTCGATGTAGCTAGATCGAGTCAAAACATGAAGATAAAGGCGAAGAAATCGATTTTAAGAATTTACATGCTCCAAGCTTGGAATCAAAATTAATCTAGAGCGATCGGGTTTCCTTCAAGTTCAGAGATTATGCTTTGGCTTGATTGGTCGAAACTCTAACATTGTTTTCACCCCTCAAGTTACTACACGCTTCTCGTCACTTGATTACAACCTGGTAAGTTGAAGATCAAGAAATGAGAATAGTCATTAAGGTGTGGTTTTCATTCCTAACTTGATGGTGTATTCCCAAGGTATGACCACTAACTTACCAATCAACCAGTTTGATCCCAACCAATTGTTGAGGATTCACATAAATAAGACGAGGTAACGCACCATTAAGGTAAGGGAAATCACTCCTATCTTAACGGTGAAGTTTTACAAAAACAAAACAAAATATAACAAGATGAACTTCTTCATCAAAATCCAGAATTCACTCCTACTTTGATGAGATCGTTTCATTTGAGAGAATACAATCCATAAAAATGAAATTATCATCAAGGTATGGAATTCACGCCTATCTTGATGATTGAGTTCCATAATAATAAGAAAACAATCGAGGATTGACATTTGTCACCAAAGTACGGGTTTCAATCCTATTTTGGTGAGGTCACGTCATTTGTGAAGTGCAAGTTCCAATGAGAATAATTGAAGTCAATCCTCAGGATGACGAATTTGCCCTAATCCAGGGGATGAAATTTCATAAAACACACAATTGGAAACCATTTATCGAAACGAATAGAGAATCATCAAAGTAAGGGAATCACCCTGTTTTGATGAGTTAGAATTGTTTAGGAGGTACAAGTGTTCTTAGTCATAGACTGACTTACAAACTCTTGCATCTCTCACGGTACAGACAGTTTAAGGTTCAACTCAACAATGAAGAGAAAAGAATATCACTTAGAAATTCAGAAAATTTCAAGTTACATCAATGTAACCAAAAGGAAAATCATGCTTACAAAATTTAAGATCAAAGTTTGAGGTAACAGGATTTGTTATGATGGTGTTTAAATCTTGAATAATTTCAATCAGGGAGACAGAATCAAGAACAAGAATGATTCGACAACATGATGAGATGTGAACATTCGATTCACAATCGAAAGGAAAATACAAGGACTTCTCAAGATATGAGGTCAACCATAGCCTTATTAAAGACACGCGTACTTATAAGTGATCAATCATCACAAGGATTTCAAGTCGAGTAAACGGATTCAATGATCGAATCAGATCACTATTTACACTTTGTTTAGACAAAGTATCCAAAGATGTAAGAATTTCACCTTACAGCATTGAATGTCTTTAGTCATTGGACACACCCTTAGGAAGATTTCAGAACCATAAGTAACGGTTTAAAGTTTTAAAGACCATACGGTTTAGATTCTCAATATCTTTGGGTATATTGAAATCCATGTTTACGTTGGTCAAAATAAGAAGATAGTTACATGAAATGTCGGGTTCAATACTGTTATACGTTACACGTTGAGCGTTTAAACGTAAGAGCTGAATTGTAGGATGGGTTTAATATTAACAGGAATATTATTTAGGTTAAGAATGAGGAAGTATTTAAACTTTAATGATAAACCAGTTCAAGGATTCAAGGATTTTTAAGATACAAAAGGATGGTTCCATTTGGTAACGCATTACCATTTGGAATCGTTGACACGTCAAGGTAATTTGACTCATTTGCCTTAGAGATTTGTGTATTTGACCATAGTTTATCACTCATCCCAGAAATCCCCAGGTAGCGTAACGGGTCTCACAATGAGATTTATACGAATACGCTTGCCTTAGCCCGAAGGCCTTTTGCCAGGAAATCCAGAATACAGGTGTCTATGTGTCACACAAATTTCCTTGGTTTATAAAATCAAAACATTGATGAGATTTGTATAAATTAGACATACGTCTAAAGATCCAGATCATAAGTATAAGTATACGATTCCACATGTCGTCGAGAATAAGATTGAGAGGTTTTATGTTCGGGGAGAGTCAAAGATAAGTTTAGGAAGACAAGTAACTAAGTTTAGGCAATCCTATGCTAAGGCATCAAATTGCACATAAGAAGGCATAGCATTATGTAACATACAAACCATGTATTTACAAGATAAAAATACTATAAGGTGCATGCATAAGCTATAGTCCAGGTCACCATTTCTTATAACCTAGATCCCTATAGTTATGGGCTCTGATACCAATCTGTCACACCCCAACCTTGACGGCGGTATCGTCGAGGCGTGAGAGTTACGATTGTTCACAGCCACATAACGCTATTGCCTGAAACATGTTAAAAATAAAAGGTCAACATATTGTTGGTGAGCATTCTATAGTTTTGCATACATAAGTATATAAAAGATGGCAATTCATGTTGTAAATTAGAGAACAAGGTAACTAGGGATGTAAGACAGAATACACAATCAAACCTTGACAAAGTTTTACAAGTCTCAAACGTTTACAAGTATATACGATTAGCTAAGTGTACTTGGATCAACCAAGCAGGCTTGTCAGGCCCATAGATCTATGACGTCGCCAGGCTAGCAATAGTTAATGATTGTATATATATTCGACATTACATGGTAGCTACATGATTCGACTAATCACAACATACAAGTAAATTGCCATAAGTTTACAAGATTCAACGTGTTTACAAGTGTAACGTTTATAAGGTAACATGTTTCACCCAAAAGTGTGTGAAATAATAAAAAGGGTATAGAAATACTCACTTGACGTATAGGTGTATAAGGTGATAATAAGGATTTAACGACGTTCCAACGAATTCTTTTACAAGGCACCTAAACGTATTGTAAGATTAAAGTTCGATAATAAGATTTAACAATTAGACGTGAACTAGGGTGTCAATTGGAATTGTGGGATTTTGTCGAGTAAATAAATTTATAAAATAATTATTCGCATTTTGATTCATTAAGAACATTTTATATGTGTGTTTAAGTATTTTTGGAATGATTTTAAGTATAAAAATTGATAAGGTTTAACATATATTTAAAACCTTATAATTATATTTGGAATAACATTTTGATTAATAACAAGTTATTAATCTAACCTTTAGTTAGTATATTTTATGAGAGAATAATATTTTAGTATAATTTATGAATTTATAAAATACATAATTTCTACAATTTATTCTAATAAAACTTTGATTATTTATTATTTGAGACAAATAATTATTTATTATTGGAAACAAATAATAATTTGTACTAAAATAAGGAAAATAATCCCATTGAAATGTTTTGTTAAGATAAACAACCTTTAAAGTCTATCTTATAAACTTTTTAACTAGTTTTATTATTTGTTTTAAATAAAATAAAATAAAAATAAAATATTAAGATATTATAAGAAATAAAATTTGTAGAAATTAGTTTGCTGTAAAGAAAAATATTTAAAGTTTATAATCCATTTTTTATAATTTTTAAGAATTTTTCTGAAATTTTTAGAGGCTTAAAAGCCAAAATAAAAAAAAATAAGGGGGTGCCCGGGGTCGAACCCGGCACATCCTGTTTCACAATGCACACACTTAACCGGTGGGCTAAAGGCCTTAGCCGCGTTAAACCACCGTTTCAATTCCTTTTAAACACAAATTCCAGCATACCCCCAATTCCTTATGAACCCTAGATCGTTCATACCTAAAATTGAACACCAATTCGATGGTGTTAATGGTTTAAACCATGGGGCTTTGATTCCCCTTGTAAAAACGAACAGAATGGTATGTTTAATTACCCGTATGGTGGTGTATTGAAGGTGATCCTGATGACGAACAGGTCGCGATGGGGAGGTGATCGAAGGGCTTTGTTTGTGTGATTTCTAGGTGAAATTAAGAGTTGTGAACGATTAGGAATGTTTAGGGGGTTGTTTATATAGGTTTAATTTGGTCATTGTTAGTGTTTTGTGCGGTAATCGTTTTGAAATAAAGAGGTCCGAATAATGGACTCGTGAGCTGTAAAACGGGGCTTTCCATTCAAATTAAAGTAGATATTATTGTTGAAAATGCCCCCACGAATCTTTTGGTGCGTTTTGGGATTTAAATTCGACTTTTTGAGGTGTTTTGGGGTTCGCCGGAGCCGCGCCGGACTTCGCCGGCCGGCGACCGGATAATCGGGGAAGGGGGGGCTGGGTTGTAAATTATAATTGTTACACAATGGTCCCTGCGGTTTCATTTGTATTATTTTAGGTATAAAAGTTTTATTTAAGTTTACAAATTGACATAAAAGGTCCCTGAACTTATTTAAATAAACTTTTACAAATTATTTTTACTAATTACTACATTATTATTATTATTATTATTAGTTAATATTATTATTATTTTTCATTATTAATATCATCATAATTATAAAAAAAAATTTTAAACATCGTAAAATACGAGATGTTACATATAGGACCATACACCACGTATAGGTCAGAAAATTTAAAAAAAAGTATATAAGCTATACGCCGCGTATGGGCCCATACGCGGCGTATAGATCCTCGGGACCACTATATCTTTTAATCCTTTCTCACTTTAACACACACTTTGAAAAAAAACCTCTCTCGTATAGCCTATGCTACACGTATTGTTCGTCGATTTTTCTACATCCAGGTATGTATTATTGTTCCTACATCATTATTATGTTAATCGTTCACTGATTAAAACATTAAAGTAGTGTTTTAGGCCTTATAATGGGTGATTTAAAAACTGGTAGTATGAACTATACGCTACTTCAGCCCCGCGTATAGGGCTATACGCAGCGTATAGTTCTATAGTTGGGGAAGAAGACCCATACGTGGGTACCCTATACGCGGCGTATAGCTCTATACGCGACGTATAGGGGGGTGACCCATACGTGGCTTATGACCCATACGTGGGTACCCTATACGCGGCGTATCGGGGGGGTTGACCTATACGTGGCTTATGACCCATACGCGGGTACCCTACACGCGGCGTATAGGGGGTGGTTGACCTATACGTTGTTTTTGACCTATTTGTTTTCTTATGCAGATATGTCTTCCAATTCTGATGTTGAGGTTGACGTTGTTGACCTTATTGTTGATCATCCTTGGCTGCAGTTTGAGGCCGGTTCCATTGAGCATGCTAAGTGCTCAAAATTTATACGTATGAAGATCGGTCATCAAAAGGCCGTCGATTGGGAGGTTATGGTCGAGCTCGGAGAGCGCGATAGACTTGCTGGTATTATCGGAGACGGTACGCCTTGGAGTCGTCTATTTGAGATCGCGTTTTTACCGTCTTACCGTGAGCTGACTGTGGAGTTTTTATCCACATTTACTTATATTCGTCCTGATGAGATGGAGGAGGACGATGAGCGCTCCGAGATTTCGTTTATGCTTTGTGGACATGCACATCAGATGTCCATTGAGCAGTTTGCCGTTCTCTCGGGGCTTTATATTGAGCCGGAGACTGTTACCCCTCCATTCACCGAGGGTATTACTGAGATGGAGGAGAGTCGATTGAGAGAGTGGTGGCCTCAGATTGCCGGAGGTCCGTTTCAGAAGACTAAGGGCAGGGTCACTGGCATTAGAGATCATCTCATTCGTTACTTGCATCGTATGATCGCCACGTCCATCACGGGACGTGGCAAGAGTCGGGAGTGGTGTACCATTCCCGACATATTTTACTTATACTGTTTGCTTACGGGGAACAGGTGCAACCTGGCGAGATGTTTGGCGGAGTATTTTGCTTCGTATTATCATCGCCAGGAGCGAGGAGCGGTGTACGGCGGCGCGTACATCACGGTGATTGCCCGAGCTTTAGGTTATCTTCCTCGGCATCTTGCTGACGTATCTCCGCCGATCGAGCCGGTCTGATTAGATCGTCGTATGCTATTCGGCATGCGTATTATACGCCAGTTTCCGGGTGGCATACGATTCTCTCTTCGACCCGGGGAGATCTGGCAGCCAGCACCTATTCAGCAGCTCGGCATTGAGGATCCACAGCAGCAGCACGGGCATATTCCGCATGATCAGCTACCACCCGACGAGCAGCCACATCAGCCGCCACCTCAGCCACATCAACCGCCACCTCAGCCACAGTTCCCTCGACATATTTATAGAGATGTGAGGCTGCCTTCACGTATGGAGACATTTATGCAGGACATTTCTACGAGTTTACGGCAGTAGAGTCGTCGGCTCGATCGAGTTGAGGATCTTATGGAGTGGCACGTTAAGCTAGAGATTACGCGAGCCCGTGCTGCTGGTATTGATCCTCCGGAGTTGCCACCGCCTCGACATTACCCAGACTCGCCGTAGTTTTTATAGCATTGTAATTTTTATTTTGTTATGTATTTTAAAAACTTTATTATTTATATTATCAGTTTATGTTTATCTTATATGTTTATTATCAGTTTATGTTTATTTTATATGTTTTATTAGTTAATTAATATTTAAAATGGTCGGTTAATGAGTTGTAAAATATAACTTACCCAGACACACATACATACATACACACATACATACACACATACACACACACATACACACATACATACAGACATACATACACACCTACAAACATACAAACATACATACATACATACATACATACATACATACATACATACATACGTACGTACGTACATACATACATACATACATACATACATACATACATACATACATACATACATAGATACATACATACATACATACATACATACATACATACATACATACATACATACATACATACATACATACACACACACACAGACATACATACGTACATACATACATACGTACATACGTACATACATACATACATACGTACATACATACATACGTACATACATACATACGTACATACATACATACGTACATACAGACATACATACACACCTACACACATACATACATACATACATACATACATACATACATACATACATACATACATACATACATACGTACGTACGTACGTACGTACGTACATACATACGTACGTACATATACGTTAAAATAACACAAAAAATATACGTACATACATGGTCGGTTAATGAGTTATAAAATATAACTTATACGCAAAATTTATACGCAAAAATCTTTAGAAAAATATACGTTAAAATAACACAAAAAATAAACACCATAACCTATACGCCGCGTATGGATCCATACGCGGCGTATAGGTTGTTTAATCTCAGCCATACGCGGCGTATAGGTTGTTTAATCTCAGCCAAGAGCCCAAGACAATGGTACCCTATACACCGCGTATGGTTCCATACGCAGCGTATAGGGTAGGCCTGGCAAAATGGACGGGTTGGGTCGGGTTAGGTGTCGGGTCGGGACGGGTTCGGGTCAGAACGGGTTCGGGTCAGATCGGGTTCAAGTCAAAAGCGGGTCAGGATGGGTTCGGATTAGAATGGGTTCGGGTCAGGATGGGTCGGGTCAGGATAGGCCAAATCCAAAAATATCAAAATTCTCAATTTTTATGACACTTCCTCAAATGGATAACACCCAATTTTTCAAGATAAATTATATGTTGTATGCATGCAGTATGTATATATGTATGCACAAAGGATAAAATACAAAAGGTTCTGAATGTGTGAATATCATATTGGTTTAGATTTCACTTTTAAAAGATTTAATAAACACACATGAAAAAGGTCTAGAGGCGTAAAATTGAAACAACCTACCACTAATCACTTTTTCTAGATATTCGATCAAAACGAGTTGTTTCAATATGCGAACGATGCAATCTGATAAGAAGTTTATATCTTATGCGATTCATCTCCATCGATGGAGCGTCGAGGGGGGGCGTCGACCGTGCCGCTGGACCGCCGGATGGAATCGATGGAGTGTCGGCCGCTGGACCGAATATGTAGCAAATCAAGGAATCCACTGATCGTCGAGGGGGGCGTCGGCCGGAAGAATATTCCGGCGAGGGGGGTCGAGAAGGCGATTGAATTAGGAATTGGCGACGGGCAGTGGGCAGCCAATTTGCTTCAAGAATCGATTTTGAAAATGGCAGGGGAATTGAGAACTGGCGATGAGACTACAGTGGGAGATGTCTAGCCCATCCTGACCCGCTTATTATTTATATCGACCCATCTTGACCCATTAAAATATCTAATCTTATTTTATTCAGTCCATTAAAACCCATCATTAATTTTTTTTAATCCAAGACAAACTAACATATCATAACATTAACCCATAATAACCCAAAACTAGAGACATGGGCCATTATTGTCAGGCCTAGTATAGGGTATAAAACGTCAAATCAAAAACTCACCCTATACGCCGCGTATAGACCCATACGCGGCTTATAGGGTATAAAATGTCAAATCAACAACCAACCTTATAGCCGCGTATATGGACCCATACGCCGCGTATAGGGTGCATGGGTGTTGATTTAAAATCTGGGGGTGTCTAAATAAAGGGGCACATTAATAATTGTAACTTTATTAATTTATTTTGTGATAAATGATTATATTTTTGACTCTCAAGGGTGAACCAAATAACAAATGATACAAGTGACCAAACCGCCCTGTTGCATGCTTTTACATTAGAAAATTGATATGACTGAAAACACACTTTCTTTGATTTCTATGGAAACATGATTAGAGGGAACAAGCAAGCATGGTGCTATAAAAAAGCTTGCATATCTATGAAAAGTTGAACAAGTTAAAAAAAGGCATCTTCTGATTTGTCATCCACTTGGTATATATAGATTGTTCAAAATTCTTTCTCCTTGCTTGTGGGGTCTTTATAAAGTTAGTAACCATAGTTTTCAATTTTAATATTATGGAAATAATAAAATAATAATGCTTTCTAATTCCTTATGGGTTTTTTCACAAAGTTTCCGGGATCTTTCCTACCATTCATCGTGTATGATACCTTAAAAAACTATTCGAATTTAAACATCTACGTCTTTTATAATGTATGTTATCATGTATGATGATTTAATAAGAAAATCAAGAAAATAGTCCCTTATTTTTCCGGATGGTTTATACCACCATAGTCATGTTAGAAAATAGTATGTGAATCAATTGTTGTGTATACACTTTCGGTCACGTATCAACCTTTAGTCCCATCAATTTAGGTTAAAGTTCATGTCATTGGCAAAGATCAGTTCACTTAAGTACCTGGTGCTGCATAGAGCTCCCGCGTTTTCGCAGGGTCCAGGGAAGGTCCGTCCCATTTAAGGGAAGATGTACGCGGTCTTTCCCCCACATTTTGTGGGGAGGCCGTTTCCACGGATCGAACCTGAGACCTTCGGTCCCTTAGGAACAGCTTTTACCGCTACGCCAAGTTCAGTTAAGTATTATCAATAAATATACATGTAACTGATAAAATTCAGTACATACATGACTTGTGTTGGTGTATTATCTATTTTCTTCATCAAAATGACAATACAATACTTGAGCTTTCTATTTAAGGAATGAAGTTTAGATGGTAGGTAGCATGAATCCATCACTCATTCACACACACACATAAAGAGAGATCATTACGCGCTACTATTTTTATTGATAATGTTAAACATGACAGAGGTCTTTAGAATCATATAGATAAATCGTTGTTAATAGCTAGCTTGTGACATATGAAGTTATGAACCTACTGTTCAACTTATTAAAATGTGAGAACATTACTAGTCATGGCACCTAACAAAAAATTCTAGCGTCTACGCTTCGTTTAGTGCTTGTGTCATGTGGTCTGGATTCAACTAGGCCTACCACAAAATTGATACCCAATAATAAATTCTCGTGTGACATCGAGAACGCATTCACCTAATAAATAAACATGCATTTTATGAGATTAATGTGTGAATGAAACTAATGTGTAGGCCTGACAATAATGGTCCATGTCTCTAGTTTTGGGTTATTATGAGTTAATGTTATGATATGTTAGGTTGTCTTGGATTAAAAAAAAATTAATGATGGGTTTTAATGGGCTGAATAAAATAAGATTAGATATTTTAATGGGTCAAGATGGGTCGATATAAATAACAAGCGGGTCAGGATGGGCTAGACATCTCCCACTTGTAGTCTCATCGCCAGTTCTCAATTCCCCTGCCATTTTCAAAATCGATTCTTGAAGCAAATTGGCTGCCCACTGCCCGTCGCCAATTCCTAATTCAATCGCCTTCTCGACCCCCCTCGCCGGAATATTCTTCCGGCCGACGCCCCCCTCGACGATCAGTGGATTCCTTGATTTGCTACATATTCGGTCCAGCGGCCGACACTCCATCGATTCCGTCCGGCGGTCCAGCGGCACGGTCGACGCCCCCCCTCGACGCTCCATCGATTCCATCGGATGAATCGCATAAGATATAAACTTCTTATCAGATTGCATCGTTCGCATATTGAAACAACTCGTTTTGATCGAATATCTAGAAAAAGTGATTAGTGGTAGGTTGTTTCAATTTTACGCCTCTAGACCTTTTTCATGTGTGTTTATTAAATCTTTTAAAAGTGAAATCTGAACCAATATGATATTCACACATTCAGAACCTTTTGTATTTTATCCTTTGTGCATACATATATACATACTGCATGCATACAACATATAATTTATCTTGAAAACTTGGGTGTTATCCATTTGAGGAAGTGTCATAAAAATTGAGAATTTTGATATTTTTGGATTTGGCCCATCCTGACCCGACCCATCCTGACCCAAACCCATTCTAATCCGAACCCATCCTGACCCGCTTTTGACTTGAACCGTTCTGACCCGAACCCGTCCCGACCCGACACCTAACCCGACCCGACACCTAACCCGACCCAACCCGCCCATTTTGCCAGGCCTACTATAAAGCATACCACATCCTAGAAAATAATTACTTTTATATTTTTTTAATCTTATCAATGAGGTGAATAAGAAGACATTAGACCCACAAAAGAAACATCACCATCGCTTTTCCGTGTAAAAAGTCGAAATTAAGCAAACAATCATATCTACACGTTACTTTTTGATCATCTAATAATAATATTCCTAATGTTTGTTGCAGCACGGAAATGAACATAAAAATACACACAACTTTTTAAAAAGTTATAAAAAGTTGATTTAATCAATCAATATTCTCTCTCTTTTCAAGCCAATAATACCAATATGCACATGTGGGAGGAGGAATGACATGTACCACATTTCAAACACTAATTTCGTCTCTAAAAGTATCAGTATTCATACACTTGATAATTAAAAAACACAAAAAAAAATTAATATTTTTTATACTTAGATAAACGTTTGTTAACAACTTATGTGATAATTTGAGTTGGATAACCAAAACTTTTTAGCTAAATCTTTTGTTTGGTTTTATTATGCTTTATTATCTTAATTAATAATAAGACTAGCCATTTATAAAACAATTAAAATGGTAAAGGTGTAATTATTTCACCAATTTTTTATTTAAGTTTCATATCATATAAGATTTTCTTAAGGCTCACTGACGAGAAATTGGTCCACCCGACCATCTTCACTATTCAAGTACGGAATCTTAGTCCTGAACCTGAGACCACCCTTAGGAGAAAACCCATCATAGATGAAAAAACCCACTAACTCAATCTGGAATCTCCATGTTTATTTTTGTCCCAGATGAGAATTGAACGCAAGACCTACACCTTTTGAATTGAACCCTTGAGGTATCATGTCAGCTATCAAGTCCACTAGCAGATCCAACAGGCTCTCGTAGGCCCAGTAGAAAACCCGTAAGCCCAATAGGAAGTCTTCAAAAGAAAGAAAACGTAGTGGCCCAAACATCCTAATAGCATTCAAATGCTCTAGTTTAGCTTTTTTTTATTTTTTTTATTTCACATTGTGAACAACACGAATAGGATGTCCTACATTTCCTTCAAACGCTTTTGATAACTAATTTCTTCTTGAATCATAATATCATATAGAAAAAAAAAGTTTGCGACTTTTGATTGGTCAATTATTTAAGATATCAATGTGATAATCTTTATAAAAATGGAATATCTTACTCATTATTAATAATCAAGTTTGTTTAATGTTCTGTTATAATTACTCAAAACATTTACTGATTATAAAACCACTCAGGTTTTAATTTTGAACTGCTGTAAAATTTCTTATAATTGTTAAAAGTAAGTGATCAAAATGAAATACATGCAACTTAATTACTATTTAATGATTAACTTTTTCAAGCTTAACCTAAGGTGCGGTATAATTGTAAAGATATGTTATACGTTTTAAACAATCATGAAACGTTGCAATACAACAATATTGAAACTTGAATAGTTTTATAGTTAGAAACAAAAATGTAACGCTCTATTGAAACAATATTAAAATTTATCATTTCAAAAGAAGTTATAAACTATAAAGTTTTACTAACATTTGTTATGGCCGTTAGAATAGCATCATTTTATGAAGTTTCATTGAGTGACATCCTCTAACAAATGCAATGAACCTGATTTTCTTTTCTCTTTTCGGCTATGTTCTCCATACTCTCAAATCGTGTACCTTGAAATTTGGATATAATCATGAATTCTTCGTAACAAAATCATCTAAATTTTTGTGCCAACAACATCACTCTCTCACGTACACGTGCATGCCTAAAATCATCAAAATTTTCTTCACTCTTTTACTATATTTTTATATATGTTGTGCACTAGTGACGTCAATCTACCAAGTCCTTTAATAGTTGTACAATATTATCTTGGTACAACCTATATATGCATAAAAGGCGTCTTATACATTAGGGTTATAAGCGAACACCAACAATGTTTGTTTATGTTAGTTTGTTTTACCCAACAAACAAATGAACATGAAACGTAAATGGAAAGATTTTCTCGTTCATGTTCGTGCGTTAAACAAATGAATGTGTTTGTTTTTGTTTATGTTTATGTTTATCTGTTAATATTTATAAACAAACACTTGACGAACATAAGTGAACATAGACATCTATACAAGTGAACATAGACATCTATACGTGAACATAAACAAACACCAATTAAATGTAAACAATATCCTAAAATCTAAATATTGTCATCATCATAGTTTTGACAATGTCCAACACTGAAAATACTCAAACTAAACTCTAAATTAATTTACTAATGGAGAAAACAAAATGCTGAAAAGTCAAGTCATGATGCCCTAGTTAGTCAACTATCCCAGGTTTGGTTCTAAAATACAATTGTATTGATGGACTAATGCATGATGGGCGAATTGATATCGCTTATAATTAGAAAATAACTAAAGGAAAAAAAAACCCGAATATAAACGAATATACATAATCGAACATAAATAAAAGAAAAAGACATGTGTTCGTGTTTGTTTTTTAAATAAATAAATAAATTTTTTGTTGATGTCTGTTTATTACAGAAACAGACATAAAAACTTCCTCTTCTACGATTCACTGAATGTTCAGTTCGTTTAAATTATGAATCTCAATCACAAAGAGTGTGACCTAAGATGATAAGTTGAGTCGGCAAGAATTCTTTAGTAGAATATCATTTTGAAGTATTATTTTTCAATAAATATAACGAAAAATAAGTAAATAAATCATAAATGACTGCAAAAAGGCATCAAAACTCACGAAACCGCCCTCACAAAACTCCAAACTCTTAAACCATCACACCACACATCCCACCCAATATGTTTTGTTTTGATAGGGACGGAAATTCCTTTGGCCAAATTATAAATCAATTTCAATGTATGTCTATATTATTTTAATTCTATTATTGATATATAAAATATAATAAAATAAATTTATTATTCTTATTAGAAAAATAAAGAAGATGAAGTGGGTGGAAAAGGTAAAGATGACAAGAGTGGTTAGGGAGAAAGGAGGGGTTTGTTTTGTCTTGACATAAAAAAGGCATCGTGCTTCCAAACAAACCAAAGTGGACCTTTCTTTCCAATTTAAAAAAATCTTTTTATCCCACTTCTAATCATTAATATTACTTTAATCTAGATTTAAATATTAGTTAACTAGTAATTAGTTAATTATTTTATTGTGTGTGACTCCCATAAAGGTGATACTTTACATGGGGGTTGGGATTAGTTAGGGCTTTGTAAACATTCTTTTGAAGACAAGGGACTTGATCTCAATGTCCACAGATCATCAACTATAACATTAGTGCCTATTTGGTTTCTGTATTTATTATTTTATTATTATTTAACATGCAAATAAAATGGTTTCATATTTAAAATTAGTAAAAATGTGCTTAGTTTATAAGCAAATCATTAATCATCGTTCGATAAAAAATATGTAATAAAGTTTATTCAAAATATCAAAAGATGTTAAATATAAAATGTGGTATTAAAACTAGGTTCGATGTTTCTAATAGGAATTTGCACTAAAGGATTAAAGCGGATGTTGAAAACCAAATCATGTATGTTAATTGTACTCCTTACTTTTGGTCTAGTAAAAATTAATTTAATCTTCATGTTTCAAGTGAATTAAAATTATAATGTTTCTAGTTTCAAAAAAAAAACGAAAATAATAATCACTTATATCTTAATAGTTATTATTATAATTATTATTATTATGTTCTTATCACTATTTTTTAAAAATTATTATAAGAAAGATTATAATAATTATATCAAATTTAATAAAAACTTAAATAAGAAAAAAAATATAAAACTAACAAAAATTCAATCTTCAACTAAAGTCGGCGGGGTCGCATAATTCACACTTTTATATCCCTAATGAAGTGTTTTTAGATGTTATAAACGCAAAAATAAAAATTATGAATCGTCTAATTTTCTCAATGTATTATAAATTTGAAGTCAGAGATGTATTTGAACATTAGAGATACCAATTTATATGGATTGAATATTAATATTGATGTGTTTCTACAATTGTTTACGTATATTTAAGTTGTTAGTGAACCTAGTGGCGGAGCTTGAAGATATTCGTAGGGGGGCGGAAGCAAAATTAATTTTTTTAGGGGGGCTCGAGTTTTATATAAAAATTTAAATTACCGGATAACAAATATACACTATCGGACTAAAGTTTAACACTAACGACGAAAAAAAAAGGGAGGCCCTTCAATCCTCCGCCAATAAGCGAACCCTTCCACACGCGTGTATAAAATGTTTGAATAAAATAACTAAAAGACTAGCGACTGGATTAACAGCCGAAATTATATCATTGCAGAATTTGTGACACAAACAAATTGGTTGTAACTAAAAACAATTTGACAGTCGCAAATTTAATCCTAAAATTTAAAAAGATAAAATCAAATGGTCATTTTCAAAAAATTACAAAAAAATAAAATTAAGTCATTCCGTATTCAGCAGCAAGTTTAATTTAAATAAATCAAGAAATGAAAAGCTGGTTGCAACTTTTGAAATTAAAATAAGTCGATCTCAACTTCTATAAAAATTAGAGAAAATTGCAAAAATAGTCCCTGTGGTTTGATCAAATTGCAAGTTTGGTTCCCCGATTTTAAAAATTACAAATTTAGTCCAAACATTTGAAAGTTTGTTGCAAATTTAGTCCCCACCGTTAGTGTCCGTTAGTTTTTAACGATCTGGGGACTAAATATGCAATATGATCAAACCATAGGTACTAATTGTACAATTTGCTCTAAAAATTAAAAAAAATTAAAATCAAATAAAATTTAAAAGAAATAAAATCAAACATAAGAAATTCAAATAAACATCAATAATAAAATTCAATAATTTTTAAAAAATAAAATAAAGGTTAAAAAATCAAATCAAATTCAAAACTAAATAAAAGTAAAAATAAAACGCATGTAAAAAGAGAAAACGAGAAGTATTGAAAAAATATATGCAATTAAAGTAAAAAAATTAAATAAAATCAAACAAAAACTAAAAATACAACTGAATAAACATTTATAAAATGTAAAATAAATATTGAAAAAATCATGTTGAAGTTAAAAAAGTAAAAAAACAATTCGATTTCATTTTTCGTTTTTTGGATTTATACTTTCACAAGGTTTTTGGATTGTTCGATTTAAACATGACATATGAATTTCGTAAAAAATATTTTATAAAAATAAAAATTCAAGCATACTTCTCATTTTATTTTTTATAATTATTTTTTACGAAGTTCATATGTTATGTTTAAATCGAAAAATCCAAAAACCTTGTGAAAGTATAAATCCAAAAAACGAAAAATGAAATCGAACCGTTTTTTTATTTTTTTTTAACTTCAACATGATTTTTTCAATATTTATTTTGAATTCTATAAATGTTTATTTGGTTGTATTTTTAATTTTTGTTTGATTTTATTTAATTTTTTACTTTAATCGCATATTTTTTTCAATACTTCTTGCTTTCTCTTTTTACATGCGTTTTATTTTTACTTTTACTTAGTTTTGAATTTGATTTGATTTTTTAATCTTTATTTTATTTTTTTAAAATTATTGAATTTTATTATTGATGTTTATGTGAATTTCTTATGTTTGATTTTTATTTCTTTTAAATTTTATTTGATTTTCAATTTTTTTAATTTTTAGAGCACATTGCACAATTAGTCCCTATGGTTTGATCATATTGCATATTTAGTCCCCATATCGTTAAAAACTAACGGACACTAACGGTGTGGACTAAATTTGCAACAAACTTTTAAATGTTTGGACTAAATTTGCAATTTTTAAAATCTGGGGACCAAACTTGCAATTTGATCAAACCACAGGGACTATTTTTGCAAATTTCTCTAAAAATTAAAAATACGCCGGTCATAACTGTTATAAGAATAATAATAAATAAGTAGGAAATTCGGTCACAACTTTTTAAACATAAAATAAAAATAAGCCGGGTGCTGTCGCAACTTATTAAAATATAATAAAATGAAAATAAGATAAGTAAGTCGAAATTCGTAGTAATTAAAAAAATATATAAAAAAGACAGTCAGTTGAAAATTCGTTCGTGGCTTTAAAAATTTAATCGCACTAAGAATATTGAAAGAAATAAAAATACGTCGGCCCCAACTTACATTATAAAATTAACTAAAAATAAGTCGAGAGTAATTTTTGGTCTTAACTTTGATAAGATACTAGTGTATGAATCCGCGCTTTGCCACGGGACACTAAAATTTATACACTTGATTTTGGTACTTGTAATTAGTATTCAATCAGTAGATGTTGATAAAAGTTATATTAACAACTCTTTTTGAAAGAAAAATCATGTCGAAACGTTGATATAATTTAGCACATCATATTTTTATTATTATAAAAGAAAAACGATATAATATTCAGAACATTAAAACTGTTTGGAGAGCTTGTATATTTTTAGTTTGATAACTTTTATATTATTACACATTATTATTTATTAGTAAAATTGTTTTTATTTTATAAATAACTATTATAATTACTTTAAATACGATTATTATTGTTGTTGTTGTTGCTGCTGTTGTTGCTCTTGTTGTTTGTTGTTGTTAAATTCAATGAGTTCATATGAATTAAAAAAATAATTAAAATCCATTATAATATTATCATACTAACTCTATATGTGTTTTAAGGTCGAGATAAAATTATTATTTTGACATTTTAAAATGTTTTATAAATAGTATAGATAATATAAATATTCATTATTGATTTATATTAATGTATAATGAATTGGCTTACGTGATGCGTTAGTGCTACTGAGTCTCTTTTCCGACCAGCCTTAAATACTGATTATATTATTATTATTATTATTATTATTATTATTATTATTATTATTATTATTATTATTATTATTATTATTATTATTATTATTATTATTATCATAACTATGTAAATATTTGATAATAGTATTTAATTAATAATATAATACTTAATTTAAATAGTAAAAATATAAGTGAAAAACATTAATATAATGTTAATTTAAATTATTATAAATAAAAGTAATACTTAATATAGTGAATTTAATCATGTGCATTAACTCATGTATTAATTAGAATAAGTTTATTAAATGAGGATAATTTAGGAATATTTGTTTAAAAAAATGGTACCATATGCTTAAATAGATGTTCTAGATGTCTTACAAAAACAGAAAATTTTAAATCTACCAATGGGTTTTGTATTATATAGTAGTAGAAATATAATATAATAGCAACTTAAGAAGACTGAAAAAAGAGGATGGTCACAAATACTATCCCAATTTTTAAAAAACAAAATAAATAAAATAACAATAAGACGGTTTCATATTAGTTCCAAATTCTAAAAAACTAAAAATAATTAAGGCTGTCACACCTCTTAAATAATAGATATACAAGCCCGTCAACAATTGAATTGCGATTTTTAAAAATAAAACTTAAAGCAATTATTATTTTAAAGCGTTATGTTTAAAATTATAAGTCACTTTTATAGTGGTTTTCTTGAACGCTTTATTTAAAACTTAAACATATTCTATTACTAATTAATCTAAGATGTCGGTGGTGGTGGGGCTTTTTGATTTTTTTTATTTTTTATTTTATTATATATTATATATATAGGTGGGGATTTTTTTATTTTTATTTTTTATATTATATATTATATATAGCAAAATTGAAACATGGAATGACATCTATATTGCTGGCTTGTGAGCTTTTTCACCCTACATAAGACCCGGGTTCGAGTTTAACATTTACTATACTTTGCATGCTTTCTTAATCAACTCATATTTTAGTTTCTCATATAAATAACAGTAGTTCAAATTATATCTATCTTAAAAAAGTTTATTATATAATACTACGTGTTTATTTTTATGTGTAAACTTTATTTGCAATAAGTTGGGTCAAATATTATAATTTTATTTCGTTGGTATAAATTCGAGTTACTCTATGTTTTGAGTAAATTTTGTTAGGCAATGTGTTACAGCGAATGTAATCTATGTTTTATCATGTCGGCTATGGCTTTCCCGCACTTGATTATTTTGATGTACGTTTTGAGTTGTTCTACGTTTTAACGTAAATTGTGTTTGAAATATAGTCGATTTAAATAAAATATGTTTTTATTTGATGGTACAAATTCGTGTTACTCCATGTTTTACGTAAATTTAGTTTGAAAACAAGCAGAGTCGATTATATTTTATACTTGATCATGACACTTATGCTCGCCGTCGCAGCAACGCGCGACGAGTTAGTTCACTAGTTATATTTATAATATAAGTGGCGATGAAAAGTTATTTTGAAAGGATTAGTTTCGAAAAATAATTATAATATTCATAGTTGATCTTATTTCTATATTTCATGTATATGTATAACATATGCACATATAAACGCTGTTAAAGAACTAGATATTTATGAGCAAACCGGTTGCATGTAGTCACTTGTGAGTTGTGACTTAAATTGTAGATGGAAACCTTTGTGGTAAATCACTTTTGCAACTGCTTTGCAAATTGCAATCAAATTGAAACGGCCATAAGTTTTAGAATAGAATTTGACAATTACATTTGATTTTTTTTCAAAATATTATCAGTGATTTTCACTCGTATTTAAATGTTTGCAAATTTTATAAATTTTTACGACCAGATGGGTGGCAATCGCTAATTTTGCGATATTGTGACTATGGCTGTTAAATTTTCAATTGTCATTTTGTTACAAATGACTATGCGGGTAATAGTGAGATGTATCGTTGCATTTATTATTTTGATAGAGAAGCATGGTAAATATTTGGGGTGTTGGTGTATGTATTATTTTTAAGAGAAAATTAAAATGGAATGTGAGAGAGAATAGAGAAAAATAGAAAAGTGTTACAGAACTAGAAAAGGAAAAAGATGAAGAGTTGATACAAACTTAAATTATTGATGATGATGATGTGGGTTAAGTTCTATTTAAGTTCACCTTAATTTGGCTAGACAGTGGTTTCTATTGTTTTTTTGTTTAGCTAACTTATCTTTCATATGTTACTTTCCTGATTGATAAATTTGATCATATTCTTAAGTGTTAATGAACGTCAAATTTCTTTTAACAGACAAATTATATTGACAGCGGAAAGCAGGGTAAAAATTTACTCCTGTTAAACTATTAGAAAATTTTTTGGGTAGTGCTAAAATTTCCTAGATAATAATATTAGCAGGCATTTTACATAATTATTAATCATTTTTACATTAACAATAGCACAGCTTTAGTAAACTTATATATTACACGGATTGAATAAATATAATATTAAATATAATAAAATTTTACTTAATTATAAAATAATATTATAAGATAAGATATGATTTAAATTACGTAGAAGTAAAAACTATAAGTAATAAAATAATGATATCAACTTTATAATTTTTTTAAAAAAAATCAAATATTTTGTTTAAAAAAATTATCATTTTTATGAATATCCTTATTATATCTCTCATTTTTTATTATCTTTTGGTTTATAAAAAAATTTACTTTTTAAAAACACTAAATGATATTTCATATTGTTAAATAAGTTTGATGTTTTAAAAAAATATGTTATAAAAATCTATTTTTTTAGAAATAACATTAATAAAAATATATCTTTCTTAATTTATTAGAAAACCATTTTTTAATCTAAAAAAGACTTAAATAATATTATTTTAAATAAGGTAATTATTTAATATGAGAGAGAAGCGGAAAATTTTGTGGGAATGAATGTGGTGTTTTCACATGTCCTCCATAGTTACCCTTTTATTAGAGTATAAATATTATAATTGATCGAGAACATTATGATGATTAGTCAAATGTTACCGTATTTATTTTGTCAAAGTACACATTTTATCAGCTGGTGAACTACATAATTTACAAATTTATAGAACTTATTTATATTTTAGAGTATTTAGAGTAATTCAAAAATAATAATAATAAGACTTAAATATATATATATTTCTTATAAGCTTGATATCATGTTTACATGATGACTTAACTAAAGAATCTCATAATTGAGATCATGCCTTTTCCCCAAATCTCTCCACATGCATAAAAGCCACGTAAAGATGGAATAAAACAAAAATATTTATAATTAAAGGAATATGTAGTTGTAATGCTTTTAACTTTACATTGTGTTATACTTATATTTAAATTACTTGTTATTTTTAATGCATTTATTAAAACTAGGTATAGGACCACTGCGTTGCGGCCGAACTGTAAAACATTGAAAAACTGGCCATCACCTATCCCTTTCAAACACTACTATCAGTGGGACATACTGATTATGTATGTTTGTAATGAAAATAAAGTGATAGTAGAGAAGTTAAAACATAATTAGGTGTAACTAAGGGCGTAAGGCTTTGAAACACAGAACTCGAGAAAACACGCTTCAAATAATCACCACCGAGCCAAATGGATTTTTGTGATCAAGTTAGATTCACTCTACTTATAGTTGCACCGTAATAATTTTTTTAATTCACTGTGCAAACCGACATGGCAAAATTATAGATATATAATTATGTAATAAAGGGTTATTTGTTTATGCATTTATACATTTCCCTTGATAAAATCATTAATTATATATTTCTTCAAGCCAAAAAATTAATTACATATTTTTCTTTTAAAATATATATATTTATTACATATTTTTCCTTTTAATTAAAGTTAACCTATTAAGTGACTATTTTATTTTGTTTTTACTAAGAGATTTTTATGTATTGATGTTTTCTTATTAATTGTGTTTTGTATTTTGAAATAAAATTTTAATTATCGGTGATTATTATTTGAAAAAAAAGTTATAAACTTTTGTATTTGAAGTTGTAATTTTATTATTTTTAATAAAATGGGTAAATATGTAATATATATGTATTAAAAAAGAGAAATATGTAATTATGTTTTTAGGTTTTGTAAATATGTAAATAATGAGTTTAGAAAAGATAAATATGCGAATGCCCCTTTACAATATGAGGCGACAAATTTACATTTAATTATCTCATTTTTATATAATGTCACTGTACGTGTCTCTATTAACATTTTTCTAGCGGAGTTGCAATTGTTCTAACGAAACTAATGTAAACATATATAATTAGTGTAGTTTTGTCCAAATGTGTGTGTGTGTATATACGTGTGTGTGTATCATGACCTAAATGTTTTGTGTCGTCATCAACCATGTGAAAAGCAATCACCATAGCGTAAACTAGGGTTTGGAAACATATAAGAAGAAAAACATTATTAACACGTTTAATTCAATGTATAATTAATTTCTAAAAAGCAGGATATGATACATAACTAACGGTCTATTTGTATAACTAACATGTTTTCCCTCGTAGCTTTTGTTGTAACTTTTAATATTATTAAATTTATATCGTTTGCAATTACCAACACGAACAACTAGTTACCGCTAAACAAAGCGGTACATGAGATAAATGTGAAAAATCTGGTGATAAAAAGAAAGGAAGAAAACCAAGTGTTTATATAAAAGTTCATTTGTACACAATTAAGCATCGAGTAATGTTTATAGTCCCTTCTTTTGACGGAAAATCGGCTGCAAAATTATTCACTCTAAAAAATTTGTTTGAAAAAACCCGAACGAAACTCTTATTCAAAGTAGCATCTTTAGTATTAACGCCTGATTACTAAGGGGTCTCTCTATTAGAATTTGTATCCGCTAACAACAACTAATAGCACTGACCAAAATCTCATCCTGCATCGATGGTTCCTTGGTAATTGGTGGTTCCTCGGTATTCGATGGGTAGTTATCGACAAAATTTTCCGATGATAAACATTCGTTGGTGAAGGTCATTTTCTTATTTGGATTAAAACATGTTCAGTAATCACCAACAAATAACCTACGATTATTTATAGTTTTTGTTACTTTATTTATGGAACTTTTTGACATCCGTTGATCATGAATTTCGGCTGTCGATGATAGTATGTCATATGGCCGATAAAGCCCCCTTTTTTTAGCTGTGTATACCAACAATTATTAAAAAAAATAGTTGTACTACATTTTCATCATTATACATTTTTAAAATGGCATTTGTTAAAGGGACGCCCTGTCAGGTGTTAACGTGACGCCCTTTGACTTTTTTCACGGCCCGTAAAGGGCCTTACGGGCCGTATGATTTTTCAAAAATTAATTTTCACAGCTTTATAAGCTCACGGGTTGTGAAACACATCACGGCCCGTAAGCGTCCATACCCACGGCCCGTGAACAAGTTCAATAACGGCCCGTTAGTTCTCTCACGGGTCGTAGTAGTCCTTCTGAGAATTTCTTTTCCTCGATTTGCGTGTATTTTTAAATTTTATAATTATGTGACGTGACGTATTATTCCTTGATTCGATTTAAGATTCTATATAAAACGTTATATATATTACTTGTTATATACGGTTAGTGAGAAACGAAACAGTTAAAATGTCTTATCGTAGAGGTAATAGAAGACGTCAAAATGAGTCCTCTTCAAACTCACGAGATATTGTGGAAAGTATTCATGATCCAATAGATAACCATAATTGGCAGAACGAGAGGAACTGGTCTCAAAATGTTATTCACTTTATACGTAACGGTGATTCCCAAACATGTAGGGTGTATTACATGGGTAATTCCGATATTCAGTTACAATTTTGGCGTGAATTACTCGGAAACGTGTCTTTAGGTACAGAGGTATGATTACAAGCAATCGGTTTAGGGTGCAATTTGCAAATATTTAGGGTGCAACTTACAAGCAATCGGTTGAGGGTGCAACTTGCAAATATTACCCTCTCAACAAATATTATGCATCTCATATCATTAACATTCCTACACACCTTTGATGCTAACCAAATACCCAGCTTATATAAACAAAATTCAAAGGTTGAAGATAACTTCGATAATCTTCTTATTGCATTTTTCTTTGGAAAACGAAAGAATTGATTACATGTTTACAATTCAACAACAATATTGATAAATGTGTAAATTATATTAAATCTATACGTTCAACCGGGTCTACGGGCCTTAATTCGAGATATTTTTGAAATCGACTTCCGTATATAACCTCCCAATCATTAGCGTTTTCTGTTTTGTACAAATACCAATATTTGCTCGGAACAGGCATTGGATAGTCACCCACTAATCGAATTCTAATGAAATGGTTATCTTGAACATAAGCAATTGAAATTATATGATGTTCACTGATATCACGAGGAGATAACCAGAACGGGAAAAAAGTAGCGGAGTTGCCGATAGATATAAAAATTATAACCACTCGAAACCTGTTAGCAATAAGGATTGTAGCAGGTGGCACTGTCATCCAATTTTTGTGGGGAGCTGCACCTAAGCCGTTCCAGTTTAATGATTCCCTTATTTCGTTTATATCAGGAAACATCGCAGCGTACCTATGTCTGTTTTCATCCAACTCAGCTATAAGTTCCGTACGAATAAAATGCTAGTGATTTTCGCCATATCCCAGTGCGAGTGCTATAGCACGAAAACCACAATTGCCGTCGGCTAAAACATCAACCACAATTGCATCCCGTCACATAATTAACACGAATATCGAGGAATATTACGTCATATCAAATAATGTAATAAATACAAAATTACACGACTATCGAGGAATATTACGTCATATCAAATAACGTAATAAATACAAAATTACACGAAAAACGAGGAATAATATATCTCGTCAAATTATTAAAGATGAAAATAGGTCCCGTAAAGCAGTTCACGACCTGTAAGTGGAATGCCAAACGGGCCGTGAAACGCTTAACGGGCTGTGAAAAAATATGACCGTGAACGCCTTCACGGGCCGTTACGTTTTTGAATGACTGATTTGACTACCCGACAGTCAATACGGCCCGTGAAGAGCCTTACGGCTCGTAAGTAGGACGTCCGAATATCGTAAAGAACGTCTCTTTAATAGGCCCCTTTTAAAATGCATCTCCTTAAACTCATAATCTAAATTGACATTGGATATGATGTGAGGTGAAAGAGGAAAGTATACATCATAATAAATGAGAACACATGGTGTGGATGGGCAAAGGCCTAAGTTTAGAAAGAGTGGCACATGACACATGACAACATGCACGACAACCCTCAAAACAATATTTGTCTTTGTGTCCACATTTAAAGAACATATAGAATTTTTTTATAAATAATAATACCAAAATGGTCCTGGTTTTCTTATCTTTGTATGCTATGGGCTTTAATGCCACTCCTCTTCAAACAGGTTGCTTCGAAACTTTGACCAATTTAGGTTCATTAAATAACTACAGACACAAATGTTAATGATTTATTTTTATTTTTTAAATAAACATTTTTTTTCCTTACATAGATTATAGAGGTGTTCGTAATTGCCATCTTAGTGCATATTACAGAGTTTGGACTAAGAAATTTCTTACACTTAAATGACTTTGTTCGGGGGTCACTTATGTCAAGAGTATTCAAAAAGTTTGAGTGACATAATTCGCATGTGTGATAAAAGTAACTGAAGCTAAAGTTGAAGTTGAAGTTGTACGTAAGAGGACGAGTTTGTCTTTTCAAAGCTAAGTTTGTTAGATTTTTTTGAGCTATAGAAGCGTTCAAAAACTATAGAAAATTGCTCGTTACACTTTCTTTTCTCCTTGTGCTAACTTTTTAAAAATTGAAAGTTTAACCTGAAGGTTCTTGAAACTCTTTGGCAAACATGAACAATAACTACCCCAATAGTCGTTAAAAATCATAATCGTGTATTCAATTGTAGGCAAACCTAACCCAATATGTTGATAGGTGTAGTTATATGCACTTATCCTATTTAATTTTGCATAAAGTCCATTACCGTTAAAGATGGTAATCTACTTCGTATGGATATGGATGTTGGATTCAAGACTTGTTTTTTTAATATTATATTTTTTTATATAGAATTGACACCTGAACAATAAGAAGCCAAAATATAAATATATTATTATGTAATAGTCACTATTTTAAAAACTACAACTTCAATAATTTGGCTTCATATAGTATACCTTCTAGGTTGAACTCAAAAGAAAAAAGGAAAAATAAAAGTAAAGATAATGTGGTAATTATATTAGTCCAATTTATTTATCTAACTAGCATACCAAATCATCGTATCAATAGGGCCGGGGTTGTATAGAAGGAAAGAGTTCAAGTAAAAATGATAATAAATTATAAAATGTATAAAAAAAATCTTAACCATTAATATTTTTAATCAACGGTTGAGATTATATTGTAGGGAAAAAGTTTGTTAGAAAATTATTTAGACAGAGTCACTTTTGTAAACTTGTTTTTAAAGTTCCTTCACTTTTTTAAATATTCATAACTTTTATATTCAACATTAATTTTTTATAAAAATTAAAACATAAGAATGAATGTTTTTTTTATTTTAAAGACGACTACAGTGTCGTTATATAAAAAGATAATATGTTTATTGCAGTTAATTGTGTTTTTTTGTTAGTTATTATGTATTTCTGAATACTTTTTTTAAATGATAAATTCTAAAAAACATAATGGTGAAATAACAATATTGTTATTCCAGTATGTAAAAAATAATTATAAATTAATAACTAATTAATCTATTAAAATAATATCAATATAACATAAAATGATATAAAAGTAAAACGAAATAATAAAATGTCTCATTGTATTTTTTGGTCATCATTGTGTTATCCTTGACACAATGAATTTTATAAAACATATTAGTGAAATAATATTATTGTGTATCTCTAATCTTTAATTGTAATATACAATGATAAGATAAAAACAAGTTTATATAACATATTAAAAAATGACAATAATAACAGTAAAAAATCTAAAGCGTAAGACACAATGGTTAACACATATAATAAATGATGAAAAATATTTGGCATAATAAACTGAAATTTGATACAATAACTTCGCAAAACTACCTAACGTATTTAACACAATAACCAAAATGTTATTTTAAACAATAAAATAACACATGTTAAGCTTATAAACGTTCTTGTGAGTTTTAGCTTAAATACCCTTTTATTAATAAAAAAGGTATTTTTTACGTAATTGTGTTATAAAATTATATGATATATATATATATATACATATATATATATATTTATTTTTATTTTTGAAAGGCATATGTTATTTATAAAAATTCACAAATTCCCATATTGATTTTTTAAATATAAAAGTACTATGTAAGTCTATGCCGACATATGTGTGTGAATAGAAGACCAAAAATTCATTCCCAATTTAAGCCTTTTGGGAAATTTCCAATAGTTTTGATCAAGTTAGACACTTCCTCATTTTTATGTCTTTTCGGTACAATCTACAGCCACACCCACACACACATGACACAACTGTGTAGCAATTTGGTCAAGTCTCTTTATTACTATTTTTGTACTTAACTTTTTCAGTGTTGATTGAAGCAATATTGATTTATAAATGTGGGTCCAGCTAATCACACACCCTGTCAGGTGATTTTTGGACGCCCTATGACTTTTCTTACGACCCGTGAGGGCCTCACGGGCCGTAAGGTTTTCGAAATTTAACTTTCACACCTACATCTACTCACGGGCCGTGTAAGAACAAACGGCCCGTAAATGTCCACTCCCACGACCCGTTAACAAGTTCCACAACGGCCCGTGAGTTCTCTCACGGGCCGTAGTAGTCCTTCTGAGAATTTACTTTTCTCGATTTGCGTGCACTTTTAAATTTTATAATTATGTAACGCGACGTATTATTCCTTGATTCGATTTAAGATTCTATATAAACCGTTATATATATTACTTGTTATATACGGTTAGTGAGAAACGAAACAGTTAAAATGTCTTCTCGTGGAGGTAATAGAAGACGTCAAAATGAGTCATCTTCAAACTCACGAGATATTGTGGAAAGTATTCCTGATCCAATAGATAACCATAATTGGCATAACGGGAGGAACTGGTCTCAGAATGTTATTCACTTTATACGTAACGGTGATTCCCAAACATGTAGAGTGTATTACATGGGTAATTCCGATATTCAGTTACAATTTTGGCATGAATTACTCGGAAACGTGTCTTTAGGTACAGAGGTATGATTTAAAGTTTTTTTGTATATTTTATTTTATTTTAAAATTCTAACAATTAAAAAAGTTGTTATTTTATAGCATGTTCGGGCGTGGACAAATAGACTCACAATATGGAGATACGAAGAAATACGTAGAACAGAAGAGTTGCCGGGTAGTGATCTTTGGACGATTCTCCCATTTGAGTGGTTTAACTTAATATACTCGGGGGCCGTTAATGGTAACGAATATGGCGACGGGAGTGACTGTCTATATCCCGCGTTATGGGAAGTTGATACAGTAATACTGTTTTCATGTTTTACAATAAAATCATGAATTTATAACCGTGAGTTAAATTGTTTTGTAGATTTACGTACCAATGACTGATGACGAAGAAAATTGGTATCTTTTTAAGATTTCTAAGGACTCACTACAAGTTCGTATATATTCTCCATACGAATGCCGACCAAATACGTGTGATGATTCATGGTGCATTCATCGTAATGCCCGAACGATTTTCATACAATTCGAATCGTACTTTTTACATTTTCTGTCACGTATACAATATTGGCAGCACTCCGGACAAGAACAAATCAAAGAACTGGTCGTATCCGGTGAAACCGTTTGGCCTCCTAACGCCGGTCATATTGGTCGAGATTCGGGAGTTGTAATTTGTATGTTATTGCGTAGGTTGGTTCAAAATAGATCTTTAGAGTGGCAAGAGGTTAGCTTACAGGATAGTAGGCTTTTTTTGTTTTATTTACCTTTCATGTAAAAAAATTTAAAAATTTTGTTGATATATTATGACTTATTTGGATGTCGATTAAATGTTTAATTATATGTTTACAATTCAACAACAATATTAATTAAATAAACAAATATTATGCATCTCATATCATTAACATTCTTACACACCTTTTATGCTAACCAAATGCCCAGCTCATATAAACAAAATTCAAAGGTTGAAGAAAAATTTGATAATCTTCTTATTGCATTTTTCTTTGGAAAACGAAAGAATTGATTACATGTTTACAATTCAACAACAATAAAGAATTGAATAAATAAAGAATTGAAAGAATTGATAAATGTGTAAACTATACTAAATCTATACGTTCAACCGGGTCTACGGGCCTTAGTTCAAGATATTTTTGAATTCGACTTCCGTATATAGCCTCCCAATCATTAGCGTTTTCTGTTTTGTACAAATACCAATATTTGCTCGGAACAGGCATTGGGTAGTCACCCACTAATCGAATTCTAATGAAATGGCTATCTTGAACATAAGCAATTGAAATTATATGATGTTCACTGATATCACGAGGAGATAACCAGAACGGGAAAAAAGTTGCGGAGTTGCCGATAGATATAAAAATTATAACCACTCAAAACCTGTTAGCAATAAGGATTGTAGCAGGTGGCGCTGTCATCCAATTTTTGTGGGGAGCCGCACCTAAGCCGTTCCAGTTTAATGATTCCCTTATTTCGTTTATATCAGGAAACATCGCAGCGTACCTATGTCTGTTTTCATCCAACTCAGATATAAGTTCCGTACGAATAAAACGCCAGTGATTTTCACCATATCCCAGTGCGAGTGCTATAGCACGAAAACCACAATTGCCGTCCGCTAAAACATCATCCGCACCTGAAATATACGGGAAAAAGAATGATGGAATCCAGCGGTTAAACCGAAAAAAATTGTTTTTATCTTCGTCGCCCGGGATATATGAAAACTTGGAACTCTGTTGAGATAATCCATCTTTGGCTCTTGATTTCGAAGACATGGATTGACTGCGCTGCAAAGACCCTTGTTTTGACTTCACCACCGAACTTGAATATGTTGGCGGACCTTCAAAATTTTCTCTGGGTTGAACATGTTGACTATGTATGGGGGGGTCTAATATTGTTTCTTTTTGCTTATCTTTTTTTGGACGACCCGTGTATGTGTTTGGACTTTAGGAGGTTTTTTATCAGTTTTTGAAGGATAATGAAAGATTTGAAAATATTAATCAAAGATTTTTTCACATTTTCGGGTTGAACAAGTAAATGTTTTGTCACCATCTCCATCTCTTTATGTACATCTACTTGAACCTCCCGTACAATATACGCGGGTGAAAAATCTAGCTTCCTGCATTGGGGTTTCACCAATTCTGGTGGACTTTTTAATTTTTGCCCGAGCGTTATATATGGTTCGTAACACAGACACGTTATTGGGATTTTGTTCCCTCAACGTGCCTAGAATGTTTCGAGAGTCAATATTTTGCTCGGTCAGATTCTTTACAATAGAAATCTCATTTTCGGTGAGCCTCATTGCGTATGCATGTCCTTCCAGGTGTTCAGCAGGTTCATGATTATGAGTATCATCCACAACAACTATAATCCACCCATCTCTCTTCATCTAGTACTTACCCTGCAATTCAAATTGACAGTTTGTTTTTTTCATGCCACTTTTTCTTAGAGTGGATGCTCCCTTATATACACCACCCCGATCACATTTCAACCAAATTTTAACCACCACACCATTCGAATTTCTTTTTGAACGTTTGGTGACAATAACAAACCCATTTTCTCGCCCCACGTTAGTTGCCCAATCAACTAATTCTTCACGAGATGAGAAAACCTAATCAATTTAATATTTTTAGTTAGTTATTACTAAATGAAGGTAAAATGAAAGTAAAATTAAATATGATATATTTTATAACCTGATTCGTGTCGTATAAACCTCTTTTACCGGAACCAGAACCGTCATTATCACCGCTGCTATCGCCACCGTTATCACCCCCGTCATCGCCGCCGTCATTCCCGCCGTAATTGGACGCGAACTGTCCTAAATAGTTTGAAGCAGCCTCATCGTAATAACCGTAACCCTCCTCAGGGTAATAGTTAGATTCCGAACCGAATAAATAGTTGCTATCCCAGAAAGACATCGTAACGTTAAATATTAACGTTTATATAGTAGTTGAAATGGAATATTGCGTTTATATAGTAGTTGAAATGAAATGAATTTATATCGTAGAAATTTGAATTATGAAATGAATTTATAAACTAACGTTTATGGGCCAAGCTAATCACACACCCTGTCAGGTGATGTTTGGACGCCCTTTGACTTTTCTCACGGCCCCTGAAGGGCCTCACGGGCCGTGAGGTGTTCGAAATTTAATTTTCACAACTACATCCACTCACGGCCCGTGTACGAACAAACGGCCCGTAAATGTCCACATTCACGGCCCGTGAACAAAATCCCTAACGGCCCGTGAAGCCCGTCACGGGCCGTAGTTGTCCTTCTGAGAATTTACATTCCTCGATTTGCGTGCACTTTTAAATTTTATAATTATCTGACGCGACGTATTATTCCTTGATTCGATTTAAGATTCTATATAAACCGTTATATATATGACCTGTTATATACGGTTAGTGAGAAACGAAACAGTTAAAATGTCTTCTCGTGGAGGTAGTAGAAGACGTCAAAATGAGTCCTCTTCAAACTCACGAGATATTGTGGAAAGTATTCCTGATCCAATAGATAACCATAATTGGCAGAACGGGAGGAACTGGTCTCAGAATGTTATTCACTTTATACGTAACGGTGATTCCCAAACATGTAGAGTGTATTACATGGGTCATTCCGATATTCCGTTACAATTTTGGCGTGAATTACTCGGAAACGTGTCTTTAGGTACAGAGATATGATTTAAAGTTTTTTTTGTATATTTTATTTTATTTTAAAATTCTAACAATTAAAAAGCTGTTATTTTATAGCATGTTCGGGCGTGGACAAATAGACTCACAATATGGAGATACGAAGAAATACGTAGAACCGAAGAGTTGCCGGGTAGTGATCGTTGGACGATTCTCCCATTTGAGTGGTTTAACTTAATATACTCGGGGTCCGTTAATGGTAACGAATATGGAGACGGGAGTGACTGTCTATATCCGGCGTTATGGGAAGTTGATACGGTAATACTGTTTTCATGTTTTACAATAAAAATCATGAATTTATAACCGTGAATTAAATTGTTTTGTAGGTTTACGTACCAATGACTGATGACGAAGAAAATTGGTATCTTTTTAAGATTTCTATGGACTCACTACAAGTTCGTATATATTCTCCATACGAATGCCGACCAAATACGTGTGATGATTCATGGTGCATTCATCGTAATGCCCGAACGATTTTCGTACAATTCGAATCGTACTTTTTACATTTTCTGTCACGTATACAATATTGGCAGCACTCCGGACAAGAACAAATCAAAGAACTGGTCGTATCCGGTGAAACCGTTTGGCCTCCTAACGCCGGTCATATTGGTCGAGATTCGGGAGTTGTAATTTGTATGTTATTGCGTAGGTTGGTTCAAAATAGATCTTTAGAGTGGCAAGAGGTTAGCTTACAGGATAGTAGGCTTTTTTTGTTTTATTTACCTTTCATGTAAAAAAATTTAAAAATTTTGTTGATATATTATGACTTATTTTGGATGTCGTTTAAATGTTTAATTATATGTTTACAATTCAACAACAATATTAATTAAATAAACAAATATTATGCATCTCATATCATTAACATTCTTACACACCTTTTATGCTAACCAAATGCCCAGCTCATATAAACAAAATTCAAAGGTTGAAGAAAAATTCGATAATCTTCTTATTGCATTTTTCTTTGGAAAACGAAAGAATTGATTACATGTTTACAATTCAACAACAATAAAGAATTGAATAAATAAAGAATTGAAAGAATTGATAAATGTGTAAACTATACTAAATCTATACGTTCAACCGGGTCTACGGGCCTTAGTTCAAGATATTTTTGAATTCGACTTCCGTATATAGCCTCCCAATCATTAGCGTTTTCTGTTTTGTACAAATACCAATATTTGCTCGGAACAGGCATTGGGTAGTCACCCACTAATCGAATTCTAATGAAATGGCTATCTTGAACATAAGCAATTGAAATTATATGATGTTCACTGATATCACGAGGAGATAACTAGAACGGGAAAAAAGTTGTGGAGTTGCCGATAGATATAAAAATTATAACCACTCAAAACCTGTTAGCAATAAGGATTGTAGCAGGTGGCGCTGTCATCCAATTTTTGTGGGGAGCCGCACCTAAGCCGTTCCAGTTTAATGATTCCCTTATTTCGTTTATATCAGGAAACATCGCAGCGTACCTATGTCTGTTTTCATCCAACTCAGATATAAGTTCCGTACGAATAAAACGCCAGTGATTTTCACCATATCCCAGTGCGAGTGCTATAGCACGAAAACCACAATTGCCGTCCGCTAAAACATCATCCGCACCTGAAATATACGGGAAAAAGAATGATGGAATCCAGCGGTTAAACCGGAAAAAATTGTTTTTATCTTCGTCGCCCGGGATATATGAAAACTTGGAACTCTGTTGAGATAATCCATCTTTGGCTCTTGATTTCGAAGACATGGATTGACTGCGCTGCAAAGACCCTTGTTTTGACTTCACCACCGAACTTGAATATGTTGGCGGACCTTCAAAATTTTCTCTGGGTTGAACATGTTGACTATGTATGGGGGGGTCTAATATTGTTTCTTTTTGCTTATCTTTTTTGGACGACCCGTGTATGTGTTTGGACTTTAGGAGGTTTTTATCAGTTTTTGAAGGATAATGAAAGATTTGAAAATATTAATCAAAGATTTTTTCACATTTTCGGGTTGAAAAAGTAAATGTTTTGTCACCATCTCCATCTCTTTATGTACATCTACTTGAACCTCCGTACAATATACGCGGGTGAAAAATCTAGCTTCCTGCATTGGGGTTTCACCAATTCTGGTGGACTTTTTAATTTTTGCCCGAGCGTTATATATGGTTCGTAACACAGACACGTTATTGGGATTTTGTTCCCTCAACGTGCCTAGAATGTTTCGAGAGTCAATATTTTGCTCGGTCAGATTCTTTACAATAGAAATCTCATTTTCGGTGAGCCTCATTGCGTATGCATGTCCTTCCAGGTGTTCAGCAGGTTCATGATTATGAGTATCATCCACAACAACTATAATCCACCCATCTCTCTTCATCTAGTACTTACCCTGCAATTCAAATTGACAGTTTGTTTTTTTCATGCCACTTTTTCTTAGAGTGGATGCTCCCTTATATACACCACCCCGATCACATTTCAACCAAATTTTAACCACCACACCATTCGAATTTCTTTTTGAACGTTTGGTGACAATAACAAACCCATTTTCTCGCCCCACGTTAGTTGCCCAATCTACTAATTCTTCACGAGATGAGAAAACCTAATCAATTTAATATTTTTAGTTAGTTATTACTAAATGAAAGTAAAATGAAAGTAAAATTAAATATGATATATTTTATAACCTGATTCGTGTCGTATAAACCTCTTTTACCGGAACCAGAACCGTCATTATCACCGCTGCTATCGCCACCGTTATCACCCCCGTCATCGCCGCCGTCATTCCCGCCGTAATTGGACGCGAACTGTCCTAAATAGTTTGAAGCAGCCTCATCGTAATAACCGTAACCCTCCTCAGGGTAATAGTTAGATTCCGAACCGAATAAATAGTTGCTATCCCAGAAAGACATCGTAACGTTAAATATTAACGTTTATATAGTAGTTGAAATGGAATATTGCGTTTATATAGTAGTTGAAATGAAATGAATTTATATCGTAGAAATTTGAATTATGAAATGAATTTATAAACTAACGTTTATGGGCCAAGCTAATCACACACCCTGTCAGGTGATGTTTGGACGCCCTTTGACTTTTCTCACGGCCCCTGAAGGGCCTCACGGGCCGTGAGGTGTTCGAAATTTAATTTTCACAACTACATCCACTCACGGCCCGTGTACGAACAAACGGCCCGTAAATGTCCACATTCACGGCCCGTGAACAAAATCCCTAACGGCCCGTGAAGCCCGTCACGGGCCGTAGTTGTCCTTCTGAGAATTTACATTCCTCGATTTGCGTGCACTTTTAAATTTTATAATTATCTGACGCGACGTATTATTCCTTGATTCGATTTAAGATTCTATATAAACCGTTATATATATGACCTGTTATATACGGTTAGTGAGAAACGAAACAGTTAAAATGTCTTCTCGTGGAGGTAGTAGAAGACGTCAAAATGAGTCCTCTTCAAACTCACGAGATATTGTGGAAAGTATTCCTGATCCAATAGATAACCATAATTGGCAGAACGGGAGGAACTGGTCTCAGAATGTTATTCACTTTATACGTAACGGTGATTCCCAAACATGTAGAGTGTATTACATGGGTCATTCCGATATTCCGTTACAATTTTGGCGTGAATTACTCGGAAACGTGTCTTTAGGTACAGAGGTATGATTTAAAGTTTTTTTTGTATATTTTATTTTATTTTAAAATTCTAACAATTAAAAAAGCTGTTATTTTATAGCATGTTCGGGCGTGGACAAATAGACTCACAATATGGAGATACGAAGAAATACGTAGAACCGAAGAGTTGCCGGGTAGTGATCGTTGGACGATTCTCCCATTTGAGTGGTTTAACTTAATATACTCGGGGTCCGTTAATGGTAACGAATATGGAGACGGGAGTGACTGTCTATATCCGGCGTTATGGGAAGTTGATACGGTAATACTGTTTTCATGTTTTACAATAAAAATCATGAATTTATAACCGTGAATTAAATTGTTTTGTAGGTTTACGTACCAATGACTGATGACGAAGAAAATTGGTATCTTTTTAAGATTTCTATGGACTCACTACAAGTTCGTATATATTCTCCATACGAATGCCGACCAAATACGTGTGATGATTCATGGTGCATTCATCGTAATGCCCGAACGATTTTCGTATAATTCGAATCGTACTTTTTACATTTTCTGTCACGTATACAATATTGGCAGCACTCCGGACAAGAACAAATCGAAGAACTGATGGTATAGGGTGAAACCGTTTGGCCTCCTAATGCCGGTCATATTGGTCGAGATTCGGGAGTTGTAATTTGTTTGTTATTGCGTAGGTTGGTTCAAAATAGATCTTTAGAGTGGCAAGAGGTTAGCTTACAGGATGCTTGCTTTAGATTCCGAAGATTTATGGCAGACGAACTGTATGGTAGACGTGTAATGTAGAACAGTAATGAAATATTTTATTAAAACATAAACGTTTATTAGTACACTTTATTAAAAACGACAAACCGTTATTATCACACAATAATAAAACACACAATTTTTAATCTTCTTGATCTTTATAAAAGATCCAAGCCGCAAAATGGTTAAAAGAAATTCCAAAATTCTCCCGATATCTTTCTTGAGTTCTTGTCATAATATCCGTATCATTCCATAACGTATTTCGATTTTTGTAAACGTCTTTGTAGAGCTGGTGAAATGTCGTGACCTTCTTTCTCAAGTCAGACCACTTGTTGCTAAGTTCACGAGTGGTGCGATATTCTTCACGTTCGAGAATTTGATGAAAACGAGTTGAAACACGGTTCCAAAATATTGAATTTGGAGGGATAGTCCCTGAATTTTCGATACAAGATCTTACTAAAGTGACATCCTCTTCATCCGTCCATGGATTTTGATCACCTGTAGCACTCATCGTTTGGGTATTGAGTAAATTTGTGTGAATTGATTGTGTGAAGTGGTTGAATTTATAGACATAAAAAATTAGTATACGGCCCGTGAGGCCCTTCACGGGCCGTTTCATTTCCACATTACGGGCCGTGTAGTGTCAACGGGTGATTTTTAAAATTTACAAAGACTCACGGGCCGTGAGGTTTGTTACGGGCCGTGAGGAAAATATGTAACGGGCCGTGAGGACCGTCACGACCGTGAGGCGGGATAATATATAGGACCTCACGGCTGTCACACCCTCATTTTCCACGTACGGGGTTTTACCGTCAGGCGTGTGACATAACCAGGATCTCAGATAAGCATTAGTTACACCAAACGACTCGATAATTACAAATCATATAAGTTGCTTAATTTTAAGGAAACAGACCAATTGTATTTAGGTAATGCGGAAGCGAATACAGTGAAACATTCAACAATAGTTTTGAAACACACAAACATGTGTCCAAACCAGTTTACGTAAAGTAAATGCAAATTAAATCTTGAAAACAGTTTGTAGTGAATACAGAATGACATGCTGTAGATGCTGTGCTCCTAAACGTGCCACATCATTGTCCTGAGAGAAAACATGCAAAAATCTCAGTACAAGACTGGTGAGTTCACAGGTTTATCAGAAAACAGTAATTATCAGTAATGAAGTTCCCGGATTATAAAATCCGTCAAGTATGTAATTCCCGGATTATGTAATCCGTCAAGTATGTAATCCCCGGATTATATAATCCGTCAAGTATGTAATTCCCGGATTATGTAATCCGTCAAGTATAATGAAATCCCCGGATTTATTAATCCGGTCAGTATAAATGAAATCCCCGGATTTATTAATCCGGTCAGTAATAATGAAATCCCCGGATTTATTAATCCGGTCAGTATAAATGAAATCCCCGGATTTATAAATAAAGCATATAATGGGTAGCTAGTCCATAATGATCACTATGTGTATGAAGGCGCGGCCGAACTGACATGTAATCAAATAAATAAACAGGCCCGGATGTGGATCACACACCACAACACTTGTAATTAGGCTAACCGTTCACCCGTTTGACGAACGTTGTGCTAGCGCGACTAGCCCGGGTGGGGTATGTCAATCCCAGTAGTACTACTAACAATTACCTCGTTAAGTCCATATTAACGGTCCGTTGGGCAAGTATACACCATAGTATCAAGTATATGCAATATTACAAAAATCCAATGTAATGTAAAGTTTATAAAAAAGACAGCATGTTTCTCTCCCCCAAAAAGAGTATAAAGTAAAAGTGGGGCTGTAAACTCACCTTGTATTGATATAATGTATATTAACAAGAACTTCAAAGAATTAGGCAATGCACGGTCAAGCACGATCGATACCTATTATTAATTATGACTAAGTCTTAAAATGTATTTATTGCGAATAAATATATTTGGTAAGATTCGGGTTGGTTTGGTTTGACACAAACGATTTGATATATATATATATACATATATATGTTTGAGTTTAATTATAAACTAGGATTCAACACCTGATAATGTTTAAATATATTATGTATATATTCTTTGTAATCTTTCGAAATAAATATTATTACGATAACATATTATCCGGTAATTATTTATTTATCTAAACGTTCGTTACCGTATTGCTGAAATCATAGGATATATAATTCCTTTGATTTTCATGATTATAATTAAACACAATCTAATGTCTATTTTTATTAAAATAGTTATTTGGTAATATTTATAAATATTAATTTATAAATATTATTATGGTTTTTAAATAAAATAAATTTACAGAAATAACTTTATGAGATTTAAAATAAGAGATGTTTATAAAATTTATTTTTATAATTTTTAGTAATTTTTGTATAATTTTTAGAGGCTTTTAAAAAGGTTTTAAAAAAAATGGCAGAGGCCCGGGTTCGAACCCGAGACCTCTAACCCAAAATCCCACGCATCAACCACTGAACCAAGGCACAAGGCCGCGATAATACCCGGGTTTTAATTCATTTAAACACAACCTCAACAACTCCCCCCCAACCCGAAGAACCCTAGATCGAATTCGATCAAATTGAAGCCCTAATCGATGTTATTAACCAGATTAATGTTAGGGCTTAGTTTCCTCATGATGAACCGAAGGTATAGATGTGTTTAATTACCTGTTTCGAAGTTAATTTGATGATGAACACGTACGGGAACAAGTCGCGACAGTAAGGTGCTCAAATCGTGGATTTGTGTTTGTTTTAAAAGAAATGGAACACGAAGGAATGTTATAAACGATCTAAAGTTAGGTAATGCGTGATTAGTTTAATCGTTATTGCGGTTTTAGTGCTCGATTAAGTGGAAGGTCGGCCGATCTTTCGGTCGATAGTGGTTCGGTGGGTTAGGTCACTCAATTATCCAAATTACAGTGGGGTACGAGTTCGAATCACTCATGCGAACGTGTCGGTATGTTTGTTTTGGTCAAAAGCCGAGTGGATTGGTGTGTTTGGCTTCGCCGGAGCCGCGGCCGGAGAGGTCGCCGGACGGAATGAACAGGGGCGACGGGCGGGGGGGCTGGGTTTAAAAGAAATTTACACGTTTGGTCCCTGCACTTTCCAGAACTTATTATTTCATGTTAGAAGTTTTTAAAAACAAGTTTTACAATTAACATTTTTAACCCCTAAACTTTTTATAACACAAGATTATTATTATTATTATTATTATTATTATTATTATTATTATTATTATTATTATTATTATTATTTTTTTTTTTTTTATTATTATCCATGCAAAAAAATTACTTTGCGATAAACGGAGGAAATTAGTTTAATATTACCGAAAACTCGGGTTGTCACATTATCCCCTTGTTGCAGGAATTTTCGTCCCGAAAATTGAAACACCGGGGTTAACAAACATGTATACGGAGAATTCGGTTAAACCGATAAATGAACTATGAAAATATATGAGAACAGTTAATACACACATTGAGTTAACATTGAGTTAACAAACTTAATGCTAACTGACGTACTGGTTAGTGACAGATGTCACATACCCTCACATTCACCACATGATCTTCAACAAGAAGAATCTTAGGTTTTCTTTCTGATTTGGGAATATCTTGAATGTTTCTAGCACTTTTATTTATCAGAAGGTGAACATGAAACCCTCTATATTATCTGAGCTATTACACACATGTGAAATTTTATGAGGTAGAACAAATGTGAAAATAGACCCACAATGTTCTTTGCTTGATATCATGAGATGTCACAGTATTCCTCAGTTGAGAAAATTTCGCCCTGAAATTCAGTTGGAGTTAGGTTCTGAAGGTGTATCCACGAATAAGTGCGGATATTTAGACTTCATCTGATCCTCCCGTTCCCATGTAAATTCTGGTCCCCGTTTAGAGTTCCATCTTACGCGCACAATGGGAATTTGCTACGCTTTAGTGTCTTGACCTCCCGATCCATGATCTCCACTGGTTCCTCGATGAAATGTAGTTGATCATCTATCTTTAATTCCTCCAAAGGCACGATCAATGATTCATCGGACAGACATTTCCTCAGATTGGATACATGAAATACATCATGTATCCCCCTGAGTTCTTCAGGTAGATTCAACTGATAGGCTACTGGGCCAATCCGTTTGACAATCTCGAATGGCCCCACGTATCTTGGGCTTAACTTCCCACGCTTTCCAAAGCGTATTACACCTTTCCAGGGTGAGACTTTCAACAGTACCTTGTCACCCACCCGAAACTCCAATGGTTTACGACGCTTGTCAGCGTAACTCTATTGTCGATCACGTGCTGCTGCCATACGGTTACGAATTTGCACGATCTTCTCAGTCGTTTCGTGCACCAGTTCGGGTCCTGTAAGTTGGCTTTCTCCTACTTCTGCCCAACAGATAGGTGATCGACACTTACGTCCATACAATGCTTCAAATGGAGCTGCCTTGATCGAGGTGTGATAACTGTTATTATAGGAGAACTCAACCAATGGTAGATGAGTTTCCCAACTGCTGCCAAAATCGATCACACAGGCACGCAACATGTCTTCCAGTGTTTGGATTGTACGCTCACTTTGACCATCGGTCTGCGGGTGGTATGCAGTACTCATATCCAGCCACGTCCTAATGATCGTTGTAATGATTGCCAGAAGTGAGAAGTGAACCGAGCGTCACGATCAGAAATGATAGATATTGGTACGCCATGCCGGGAGACTATTTCCCTTAAATAGATACGTGTTAGCTTCTCCATTCGATCAGTCGCTCGGATTGCCAGAAAATGTGCGGATTTCGTTAAGCGATCTACTATAACCCAAATGGTATCGCATCCGCTGGGAGTTCTGGGTAACTTCGTGATGAAGTCCATTGAGATCTGCTCCCATTTCCACACTGAAATTTCCGGTTGTTGGAGTAAACCGGATGGTCTCTGGTATTCCACTTTAACCTTGGAACAAGTTAGGCATCGGCTTACGTACGTGGCTATCTCCGCCTTCATTTTCGGCCACCAGTAAAATTCTTTCAGGTCCTGATACATCTTGTCTGAACCTGGATGGATCGAGTAACGTGACTTATGAGCTTCATCCATTATCAGCTCTCGCAAGTTCCCGTACTGTGGTACCCAGATCCGTTTCATAAAGTAGCGGATTCCATCAGCTTTAACCTCCAATTGTTTCTCCATGCCTCGCATGGATTCTGCTTTGAAATTCTCCGTCTTCAAAGCCTCAGATTGGGCAGCTTTGATTTGCATTGGTAGGTCAGAGTGGATAGTCATTTGTAATGCGCGCACCCGACGAGGCTTTAGGGTTTCCTTACGACTAAGGGCATCAGCTACTACATTAGCCTTACCCGGATGGTACTTGATCACACAGTCATAATCATTGAGTAATTCTAACCATCGTCTTTGTCGCATATTCAGTTCCTTCTGGTTAAATATGTGCTGGAGGCTCTTATGATCTGTATAGATTGTGCACCTGGTTCCGTATAGGTAGTGCCTCCAGATTTTCAAGGCAAACACTACAGCTCCTAGTTCCAGATCATGCGTTGTATAGTTCTTCTCATGCACCTTGAGCTGTCTAGATGCATAAGCTATGACTTTGTCACGTTGCATCAATACACACCCCAAACCTTGGATGGATGCATCACAGTAAACAACAAAGTCATCAGTTCCTTCTGGTAAAGCTAGGATTGGTGCGCTGCAGAGTTTGTCTTTAAGCGCCTGAAACGCTGTCTCCTCTTTGATACCCCACTTATAAATTGTTCCCTTATGAGTCAGGGCAGTCAAAGGTTGTGCCAATTTAGAAAATCCTTCAATAAATCTTCGGTAATAGCCTGCCAAACCAAGGAATTGTCGCACCTCAGTAGGCGTCTTTGGTGCCGGCCAATCCTTGATTGCTTTAATCTTTGAAGGATCAACATGTATTCCCTTTTCATTCACCACGTGCCCAAGGAATTGCACTTCACGCATCCAGAAGTCACATTTTGAGAACTTTGCGTAAAGCTGTTCATCTCTTAGCAATTCCAGTATGGTTCTCAAATGTTCCTCATGATCTTCCTTATTACGGGAGTAGATTAGTATGTCATCAATGAAGACAATGACAAACTTATCCAGATAAGGTTTGCAGACACGGTTCATGAGGTCCATGAAAACTGCTGGGGCATTAGTCAGCCCAAAAGGCATTACAGTGAACTCGTAGTGCCCATAGCGTGTTCGAAACGCAGTCTTGGAGATGTCTTCTTCTCGAACCCTCAACTGATGATAACCTGATCTCAAGTCAATCTTGGAATAGTAGCTAGATCCTTGCAATTGGTCGAACAAATCATCAATGCGTGGGAGTGGATACCTATTCTTGATGTACCTTGTTCAGTTCGCGGTAGTCAATACACATCCTGAAGGTTCCATCTTTCTTTTTAACGAAAAGCACTGGAGCTCCCCAAGGTGAAGAGCTGGGACGTATGAATCCTTTGTCTAACAACTCTTGCAATTGCTTAGACAGCTCTTGTAGTTCGTTCGGTGCCAAACGGTACGGCGCCCGAGCGATTGGAGTTGCTCCTGGTGCTAGTTCAATTTGAAATTCTACCTGTCTGTGTGGAGGAAGGCCAGGTAGGTCTTCGGGAAATACCTCAGGAAAGTCTCTAACAACAGGAATATCTTCAACTCGCCTTTCATCCGCCTTCGGTTCAGTAACAAGTGCCAACAAGGCAAGGTGTCCTTTTCTGAGACATTTCTGAGCCTTCAAATATGATATGATGCCGACTACCGCACCCACCTTTTCACCTTCCACAATAAGAATTTCATCGTCCGAAATAGGTAACTTGATCAGCTTCTCCTTGCAGACGATCTCAGCACTATTCTGGGATAACCAATCCATCCCGACGACTACATCAAAGCTTCCTAGTGTGACAGGAATAAGGTCTATGTTGAAGGTGTGTCCGGTTAAGCCTAGCTTACAGTTTTTAAACACTTGTGTTGCTGTTATCGTCCTACCATCGGCTATTTCTATGGCATAATTAGAACTCAAATCAGTAGGCACCATCCCTAGTGTTTTACTAAACTTGGTGGACACATAACTCTTATCAGCACCAGAGTCAAATAAAACAGAGGCATAACACCCATTAATAGAGAATCTACCGGATACTACAGTAGGGTCGTTTCGAGCCTCACCTGAGCCCATGATGAAGACTCTGCCTCTGCCACCGCCACCACCATTGTTGTTGTTCTTGGGCTTATCAGCAGCACCATTATCACCATTCTTTTTCAGTCTCGGGCAATCCCTTTTAAAGTGTTCGGGTTGACCACATTCATAGCACACAGTCTGATTGTGGTTCTGCTGTTGTTGAGGTGCTTTTCCCGAGAGATTCACCCGACAATACTTGGCAACATGCCCGAACTTCCCACACCTCTCACACGTGCTCTTTGTGCACTGCCCAGTATGATGGAGCTGACATTTGTTGCACTTTGGGAGATTTCCCTGATAGCCGCCCGAATGAGAGGGTTGGGACTGATTAAACTTCTTGTGTTGAGGTTGATAAGTGGAGGATGAGGATTGCTTTCCGCTGGTAGATGGTTCCCATTTCCTCTTGTTATTGTGGAAACCAGATGCAGCACCTCGCGGGGGCAGTTTTCCTTGCGCGACAGCCTGGTCAGTCAACTTGTGGGCTAGTTGAACAGCTTCCTGAATGGTAGCTGGTCTAGCAGTGGTGACCATGCTCTGGATTTCAGGTACCAGTCCGTCGATGTATCTTTCAACCCGTTTGTATGCCGGGTTAATCATAGTGGGGCACAGAGTAGCCAACTCGTGAGAACGAGTTGTGTAAGCTTCAATTTCAGAACCTACCATCTTCAGGTTCCAAAATTCAGTCTCCAGTTTTTGTATTTCGTCTCGTGAACAGTACTCCTCTTTCAGCAGATTCTTGAATTCTACCCATGTTATGGCATTTGCAGCTCCAATGCCCAGCATCTGAACTTGTGTGTTCCACCAGCTCAGAGCAGCACCATCCAGTGTGCCAGCAGCATATTTTACCCTATTCCCAGCAGGGCAGTTGCAGATTTCGAACACCGATTCTAGCTTTTCGAACCAACGGAGCAGTCCCACCGCTCCCTCGGTTCCATTGAACGGATTGGGCTTGCAGTCCATAAAGGACTTGTAGGTGCAAGTCGGTTGACCAATAGGGTTCTGCTGTGGAGGGGGTTGGTTTACCAACGCTGCGGTGATGCTATGATTGATTATCGCTGCCAACTCTGCAGGCGTCATTGAGATGTTACCTCTCCCGCGTCCTCTTCCAGACATTCTTTACATTACCAAATATCAAAAGCTATTAGTCATATGAAAATAGACCTTTTGTCTTGGAATGGTAAGAAATTCAAGGGTAGATAAGCTAGAGAATCAGTCCGAATCCGTGGGATTAACGCAAATGTCATAGTTTGAATTACGTCCAAATTCAAGGTAAGTGTGGGCATTCCTACAAATAGAACTAATTAATAGTTTCCACATCAGTGGCTATGTTCTATGAGAACCGAGGGTTTCTTGCTTAACGTGTAGGAATGATGACTTATACTGACTGCAATGTTACCACCCGACCAGATTCACCGGACTTAGCATGCACGACAAATTACAATTACGTGTGCACCCGTAATGGTAATTTGCTTTGCATGATCACCCCGGCTCCTCCTATCAGGCTAACATATCTTACAGTGGTCATCAATGATAGAAGTTCCGAGTGTATTCGTTTGATTCGAGAATCAAAGCGAGTACTTTGACTAATCAAAGTATTGGGTCAATCACAACTTTGTTGAAGACATGCGTACCTATAAGCAGATACTCATCCCAAGGGTTCCCAGGTAAGGTAAACAGGTCCATCGGTTGATTTGGATATATGCGAATACCTTGCCTAGACAGAACACCTCGAGATACAGGCATCTTACTCTTCCAGCATTGCACGTGTTCAAGTTGTAAGACACAGACTTTGACGAGACTTTGAAACCATTAATAACAATCGAGGTTTTGGAGTTTGAAATCACTTGAATTAGGCACTCAAACCCTCCCGTGACTCACAGCACAGGGATATGTTAAGGCAAAAGTTTTCAGGCAACTAAATTAAGTAAACATAGCTTAGAAATCTATGTGTGTGTAACTAATGCAAATCCAGCTATAGTCTAAAATGCAATGCAAATGAGATGCAAGTCCATTTTAGTTCGCTATAACTAATGCTCTGATACCAATCTGTCACACCCTCATTTTCCACGTACGGGGTTTTACCGTCAGGCGTGTGACATAACCAGGATCTCAGATAAGCATTAGTTACACCAAACGACTCGATAATTACAAATCATATAAGTTGCTTAATTTTAAGGAAACAGACCAATTGTATTTAGGTAATGCGGAAGCGAATACAGTGAAACATTCAACAATAGTTTTGAAACACACAAACATGTGTCCAAACCAGTTTACGTAAAGTAAATGCAAATTAAATCTTGAAAACAGTTTGTAGTGAAAACAGTTTGTAGTGAATACAGAATGACATGCTGTAGATGCTGTGCTCCTAAACGTGCCACATCATTGTCCTGAGAGAAAACATGCAAAAATCTCAGTACAAGACTGGTGAGTTCACAGGTTTATCAGAAAACAGTAATTATCAGTAATGAAGTTCCCGGATTATAAAATCCGTCAAGTATGTAATTCCCGGATTATGTAATCCGTCAAGTATGTAATCCCCGGATTATATAATCCGTCAAGTATGTAATTCCCGGATTATGTAATCCGTCAAGTATAATGAAATCCCCGGATTTATTAATCCGGTCAGTATAAATGAAATCCCCGGATTTATTAATCCGGTCAGTAATAATGAAATCCCCGGATTTATTAATCCGGTCAGTATAAATGAAATCCCCGGATTTATAAATAAAGCATATAATGGGTAGCTAGTCCATAATGATCACTATGTGTATGAAGGCGCGGCCGAACTGACATGTAATCAAATAAATAAACAGGCCCGGATGTGGATCACACACCACAACACTTGTAATTAGGCTAACCGTTCACCCGTTTGACGAACGTTGTGCTAGCGCGACTAGCCCGGGTGGGGTATGTCAATCCCAGTAGTACTACTAACAATTACCTCGTTAAGTCCATATTAACGGTCCGTTGGGCAAGTATACACCATAGTATCAAGTATATGCAATATTACAAAAATCCAATGTAATGTAAAGTTTATAAAAAAAAAAACAGCATGTTTCTCTCCCCCAAAAAGAGTATAAAGTAAAAGTGGGGCTGTAAACTCACCTTGTATTGATGTAATGTATATTAACAAGAACTTCAAAGAATTAGGCAATGCACGGTCAAGCACGATCGATACCTATTATTAATTATGACTAAGTCTTAAAATGTATTTATTGCGAATAAATATATTTGGTAAGATTCGGGTTGGTTTGGTTTGACACAAACGATTTGATATATATATATATACATATATATGTTTGAGTTTAATTATAAACTAGGATTCAACACCTGATAATGTTTAAATATATTATGTATATATTCTTTGTAATCTTTCGAAATAAATATTATTACGATAACATATTATCCGGTAATTATTTATTTATCTAAACGTTCGTTACCGTATTGCTGAAATCATAGGATATATAATTCCTTTGATTTTTATGATTATAATTAAACACAATCTAATGTCTATTTTTATTAAAATAGTTATTTGGTAATATTTATAAATATTAATTTATAAATATTATTATGGTTTTTAAATAAAATAAATTTACAGAAATAACTTTATGAGATTTAAAATAAGAGATGTTTATAAAATTTATTTTTATAATTTTTAGTAATTTTTGTATAATTTTTAGAGGCTTTTAAAAAGGTTTTAAAAAAAATGGCAGAGGCCCGGGTTCGAACCCGAGACCTCTAACCCAAAATCCCACGCACCAACCACTGAACCAAGGCACAAGGCCGCGATAATACCCGGGTTTTAATTCATTTAAACACAACCTCAACAACTCCCCCCCAAACCCGAAGAACCCTAGATCGAATTCGATCAAATTGAAGCCCTAATCGATGTTATTAACCAGATTAATGTTAGGGCTTAGTTTCCTCATGATGAACCGAAGGTATAGATGTGTTTAATTACCTGTTTCGAAGTTAATTTGATGATGAACACGTACGGGAACAAGTCGCGACAGTAAGGTGCTCAAATCGTGGATTTGTGTTTGTTTTAAAAGAAATGGAACACGAAGGAATGTTATAAACGATCTAAAGTTAGGTAATGCGTGATTAGTTTAATCGTTATTGCGGTTTTAGTGCTCGATTAAGTGGAAGGTCGGCCGATCTTTCGGTCGATAGTGGTTCGGTGGGTTAGGTCACTCAATTATCCAAATTACAGTGGGGTACGAGTTCGAATCACTCATGCGAACGTGTCGGTATGTTTGTTTTGGTCAAAAGCCGAGTGGATTGGTGTGTTTGGCTTCGCCGGAGCCGCGGCCGGAGAGGTCGCCGGACGGAATGAACAGGGGCGACGGGCGGGGGGGTTGGGTTTAAAAGAAATTTACACGTTTGGTCCCTGCACTTTCCAGAACTTATTATTTCATGTTAGAAGTTTTTAAAAACAAGTTTTACAATTAACATTTTTAACCCCTAAACTTTTTATAACACAAGATTATTATTATTATTATTATTATTATTATTATTATTTATTATTATTATTATTATTATTATTATTATTATTATTTTTTTTTTTTTATTATTATCCATGCAAAAAAATTACTTTGCGATAAACGGAGGAAATTAGTTTAATATTACCGAAAACTCGGGTTGTCACAACGGCCCATTTGTTCATTTACGCCCCCTAAACACACATACGATTTACTCTGTCACGACCTCCGTTTTTTCATCATTTTCATACCGTCGACTCATTACTACGGTACGTATGCAAATTCGTATTTTATTTTGTGTATTTATCGTTTAAATATATTAAAATTTTATTTAAAAATTCTGAAAATTCTGAAAAACTGGGGGATACGGGTCGTAAATAGGCGTCACGGGCCGTAAATAGGCGTCACGGGCCGTAACCGTTTGAATTTTCAAAGGGTTACGTGCCGTGACTCCCTTTCACAGGCCGTAACCCTTTGAAAATTTGGAGGGTTACAGGTCGTGAGTCTGCTTCACGGGCGGTTCTTGTGAATTTAAATTTTTTTTTTGCAGATTATGCCGCCCCGCAAACGTACACGTCCGGAGACTGAGCCCGAGGGTCAGGGTGACTTTCTGGACCCACACACTGATCTTCGTTTTCCGAGGGAGACACAGCCACGACTTAAGCTGTGGAAGCTGATTGGACGTCCCCTGAAGGGGACACGCACTATCGACTGGGACGTGCTAGAGGAGGTCGGAGACATAGCACGTGCCCAGGATATCATCGGGCTGGACGGAGAGACGCCGTGGAGGCGGATGTTTGATTTGGGATCGAGGAGGGGCTACCGGGAGCTGACGTTGCAGTTTTTGTGTACGTTTCTGTTCACTCCCGCCTCTGAGGATCAAGACCCCCGCGAGCACATAGCGGTTCGATTTATGCTGGGGACCGGTAGGTACGAGTTCACCCTCGCCCAGTGGGCGGTGACTCTTGAGTTTTACACCCACGAGGAGACGCAGGATCCTCGTTTTTATTCTGACGAGGTCCAGTCGGAGGCGGCTCCTTTGGTCGGATGGTGGCCGACCATTTCCGACCAGCCGTGGGAGGGCGCCATTAGGGCGACCTTCATTAGGGATCCTTTGCACCGGTATCTACACCGGTGCATTACCGGCACCATTACCGGCAGAGACCAGAGCATGGAGCAGGTGTCGCTCGTTGACTTATTTTTTCTAAGGGCCTTGCTTTCACCTAGACGGGTGAATCTAGCTCACTGCATGGCCGCCTATTTTTTGAGCGTCATTCAGGGCAAGGTAAAAAAATATTTCTACTAATTGTTAATAAATAAGTATTATCTATTATGCGATTCATAATTATGCCTATTGTTTGATTGTTTTACAGATGGATAGCCCGATTGTTTGCGGCTCGTACATCACCGTCATTGCCTCGCGCTTAGGGTTGTTTACGGACGCCCTAATTGCGAGGCAGACTACGGACACACCGCCTCGGATTTTGGGTCGACAGACCGTCATGGCCATGGGGATTGCCGCCAAATTTGGCGACGACCTCCGATGGTCCACTGATGGTGGTCGGACAATCTGGCAGCCGGTGCCAGACGTTGGTGAGGAGGAGGAGCAGCCGGCGCCGCCGCAGCAGCCGCAGCCCCAGCCACACGCCAGACCACCCGTCCCACCGCCTATTCCAAGGACCATCATTTGGCAGATTCCGCCGACGGGGGAGTTTATGGCGGAGGCACTACATTTGTTGCGCCAGTCCCAGGCCTTGCTAGTATAGAAGGCGGATGCGTGCAGCATTTTTGCTGCTAGCCAGGGTATCGACCTCCCCCCTCGGCCGGAGTTGCCTCCGTTTGTCAGACGACCTGCGGGTGATGACGAGGAGGCTGCTGGTGGTGGTGATGCGGAGGATGCTGGTGGTGGTGATGCTGGTGGTGGTCATGACGCATAGATAGTAGGATTTTATTGTTTTATTTACCTTTCATGTAAAAAAATTGAAAAATTATGTTTATATATTATGAGTTATTTTGGATGACGTTTAAATGTTTAATTATATGTTTACAATTGGTTGTGCTTGTGGAGGAAGTGGTTTGTACGAATAATATTAAATCAACTTTTTGGAGAATAAAATCAGTACTTGAACCTACTCGTCCCACATAAAGAAATATATAATCCTTCAGAAAATCCGACGCCAGTCTCTGCAATTATATAAACATACTTGAATCTCAGTCGGAAAAGTTGCACTAAAAAACATACTTGAATCTCAACATATATTATGCATCTCATATCATTAACATTACTACACACCTTTTATGCTAACCAAATGCCCAGCTCATATAAACAAAATTCAAAGGTTAAAGAAAAATTCGATAATCTTCTTATTGCATTTTTCTTTGGAAAACGAAAGAATTGATTACATGTTTATAATTCAACAACAATAAAGAATTGAATAAATAATAGATTACATGTTTACAATTCAACAACAATAAAGAATTGAATAAATAAAGAATTAAAAGAATTGATAAATGTGTAAACTACACTAAATCTACATGTTCAACCGGGTCTACGGGCCTTAGTTCAAGATATTTTTGAATTCGACTTCCGTATATAGCCTCCCATTCATTGGCGTTTTCTGTTTTGTACAAATGCCAATATTTGCTCGGAACAGGCATTGGATAGTCACCCACTAATCGAATTCTAATGAAATGACTATCTTGAACATAAGCAATTGAAATTATATGATGTTCACTGATATCACGAGGAGATAACCAGAACGGGAAAAAAGTAGCGGAGTTGCCGATCGATATAAAAATTATAACCACTCGAACCTGTTAGCAATAAGGATTGTAGCAGGTGGCACTGTCATCCAATTTTGTGTGGAGCCGCACCTAACCCGTTCCAGTTTAATGATTCTCTTATTTCGTTTATATCAGGAAACATCGCAGCGTACCTATGTCTGTTTTCATCCAACTCAGATATAAGTTCCGTACGTATAAAACGCCAGTGATTTTCACCATATCCCAATGCGCTGCAAAGGCCCTTGTTTTGACTTCACCACCGAACTTGAATATGTTGGCGGACCTTTAAAATTTTCTCTCGGTTGAACATATGAACTATGTCTGGGGCGTCTAATATTGTTTTTTTTTGCTTATCTTTTTTTGGACGACCCTGTGTATGTGTTTGGACTTTAGGAGGTTTTTTATCCGTTTTTGAAGGATTAATGAAAGATTTGAAAATATTAATCAAAGATCTTTTCACATTTTCGGGTTGGACAAGTAAATGTTTTGTCACCATCTCCATCTCTTTATGTACATCTACTTGAACCTCCCGTACAATATACGCGGGTGAAAAATCTAGCTTCCTCCAAAAAACATCAATGGCATCGAGCGGGATACATTGACCTATAAAATAATATATAAAATAAAATATAATAAAAGTTTTCATGAAAAAATAAAAAACGTAAAATAACATTCACCTGTTTGAAAGTAATTGTTTAATTTATAAGCACACGGAAGACCAAAGCTGGTAAAAAGATGGCAGCCACATGATTCTTTGGATATAATTAGATGATTATCCTGTTAATCTCACCGACTAACATATCCAAAGCCGTAATAGAAACGTTACCTCGCAGCAATTTAAGCACTTTATGATTATGCTGCACCATAAGCATGATTTTGCTTTTGGTAAAACTTTCTTTTATAGCAATTTTCTGGGTAGCTAAGATATTATTAATGAAAGGAATAAATCTATCCAGGGTGCTATTAGTTGCTTTCAGGTAACTTTTCAACAACGAATGTTGGCTCTCAACTCGGTTCGTTGTGTGCTGACCGAAGTTATAACTTCTATTTATCCACGCCGACACAAATCTCTCTTTGTAGGGGTCCAACCAGTTATTTTTGAGGTACATCAGCACTCCTATTTAAAAAAATGCACTTATTTTTATGTAAATATACATATATTTTTAAGAATAACACTAGAAAACTTACTTGAATGGTTGGACACGAATCTGCAATAAAGCCGGTCGTAATTATAAGCGTATATGTCCTCCGTTTCAGAGTTAATAAGTACCGACCACACATGCTGAAAAGCACCCCACTCTTCATTTGAAAAACTCGCCTTACAATGTTTAGCAATATTTTTCGAAATATGCCATCTGCAAAGTAATCGAACAGCACTCGGAAAAACTTCTTCTGACGCATTCATCAGAGCGAGGTCTCGGTCGGTTAGTATAACACGGGGCTCCATACACTTATCTTCCAGCGTTGCTTTTAGTTGCTCTAACACCCATCTGAAGTTGGCTTCACGCTCATAATCAATGAATGCGTGAGCAACAGAAAAAGATTTCAGGGTGGATGTCACACCAACCATTTGAACAAAAGGCATTTTATACAAGTTAGTTTTGTATGTTGTGTCAATCATCAGCACGTATGGGTACTCACGCCATAATGTGTGAAATGTGGGATGTAAAAAAAACCCGTCGACGGTATTTGTCGGTTCATCAATGTGAGGGGTGTAAATATATTGATGTTGTTGTAGTATAGAAAAAAAAACCTGCATTGGGGTTTCACCAATTCTGGTGGACTTTTTTATTTTTGCCCGAGCGTTGTATATGGTTCGTAACACAGACACGTTATTGGGATTTTGTTCCCTCAACATGCCTAGAATGTTTCGAGGGTCAATATTTTGCTCGGTCACATTCTTTACAGTAGAAAGCTCATTTTTGGTGAGCCTCATTGCGTATGCATGTCCTTCCAGGTGTTCAGCAGGTTCATGGTTATGAGTATCATCCACAACAACTATAATCCACCCATCTCTCTGCATCTGGTACTTACCCTGCAATTCAAATTGACAGTTTGTTTTTTCGTGCCACTTTTTCTTAGAGTGGATGCTCCCTTATATACACCACCCCGATCGCATTTCAACCAAATTTTAACCACCAAACCATTCGAATTTCTTTTTGAACGTTTGGTGACAATAACGAACCCATTTTCTCGCCCCACGTTAGTTGCCCAATCAACTAATTCTTCACGAGATGAGAAAACCTAATCAATTTAATATTTTAGTTAGTTATTACTAAATGATAGTAAAATGAAAGTAAAATTAAATATAATATATCTTATAACCTGATTCGTGTCGTATAAACCCTTTTTACCGGAACCAGAACCGTCATTATCCCGCTGCTATCGCCACCGTTATCACCCCCGTCATCGCCGCCGTCATTCCCGCCGTAATTAGACGCGAACTGTCCTAAATAGTTTGAAGCAGCCTCATCGTAATAACCGTAACCCTCCTGAGGGTAATAGTTAGATTCCGAACCGAATAAATAGTTGCTACCCAGAAAGACATCGTAACGTTAAATATTAACGTTAATATAGTACTTGAAATGGAATATTGCGTTTATGTAGTAGTTGAAATGAAATGAATTTATATCGTAGAAATTTGAATTATGAAATGAATTATGAAATTTGAAATGAAATGGAATATAGTTTATATAGTAGTTGAAATGGAATATTGGTCACATAATTAACACGAATATCGAGGAATATTACGTCATATCAAATAATGTAATAAATACAAAATTACACGACTATCGAGGAATATTACGTCATATCGAATAACGTAATAAATGCAAAATTACACGAAAAACGAGGAATAATATATCTCGTCAAATTATTAAAGGTGAAACTAGGACCCGTAAAGAAGTTCACGGCCCGTAAGGGGAAATCCAAACGGGCCGTTACGAGCTTCACGGGCCGTTAAGAAATACGGCCCGTGTTCATATTCACGGGCCGTTACGTTTTTGAATTACGTTTTTGAATGACTGATTTGACTACCGACAGGCCATACGACCCGTGAAGGGCCTTACGGCCCGTAAGTAGGGCGTCCATTTATCCCCGAGGGCGTCTCTTTAGTAGGCCCCAACGTTTATATAGTAGTTGAAATGGAATATTGCATCTCGTCAAATAAGTAACACGAATATCGAGGAATATTACGTCATATCAAATAATGTAATAAATACAAAATTACACGACTATCGAGGAATATTACGTCATATCAAATAACGTAATAAATACAAAATTACATGAAAAACGAGGAATAATATATCTCGTCAAATTATTGAAGGTGAAAATAGGACCCGTAAAAAAGTTCACGGCCTGTAAGTGGAATTCCAAACGGGCCGTGAAAACCTTAACGGACCGTGAAAAAACTTGACCGTGAACACCTTCATGGGCCGTTAAGTTTTTGAATGACTGATTTGACGACCCGACAGTCAATACGGCCCGTGAAGGGCCTTACGGCCCGTAAACAGGGCGTCTGAATATCCTTGAGAGCGTTTCTTTAGTAGGTCCCCATAATTGTGTATCTATTGTGAAATCATATTTTACGTATTTTATTTAAGCAATTTGCCTTGTGAAGTAACGAAATTTTATTGGGTGTGATGAATACCTTCTGATTAAAATATAATATTTTTTTTTCCTTTTTGGTTAAGTTTCCCCAAGCACCAATGTAGCATTTGTTATTAGACATGTTTCGATCCTAATTATTCATCATTTTCCAACTAGTAACTTAATAGACTATTTTTTATTTTTGGTTTAAAAGGTTTAATTTTTATTCTCTTTGATAGGCATTATATTAATTTTGATTTATAAAACATTTTGCCAATTTTGATGAGACTCATTTGTAAATGTAATTGCTTCTTTCGTTTTCATTGACTATCATTTTTTTGTTATAAATTGGCATTTACCAAAATTACAATTTCTATGTTTATGACCAATCACTTTTAATTTAGTTCCTATGGGACATTGTGATGATACGTAATGTACTTTGCTATCAAAAGATTTAAGTTTGAAATCTTATACGGTGTAAGTTTTATTGACTTTATCTTAAAAATCCAATAATTATGTTATAAAAAATTACATTCGCTTTATAACGCGTTTGAAGTACTTTAATATGATCTTGTCGTTGATGACTTTATGAATGATATTTTCTAGTCTTAAATCTTAATCAAGAATCAACCCATCAATGACCTCACCGTCTACTTTTATTGAAGTTTGTTTACATTTAATAGATACATTACTTGTAATATAAAGATTCCATACTAAACCGTTCATGTTGACTATTTATATATAGGTTTTAGTCAGCAATCACTTGCATTTTTGTATAAAGAAATTAATTTATAATTATAAAGTTATATTTTTTAAAATGACATATACATATTCTTAAATATACACTATTGTTCACTACTTCACCATACACAAGACTCAAAATTAGAGAGGGACACTTTTATGTACATATCAGATTCCTTCGATTTCGAGTTGTTTGGTAACTATAGATCTGCGTAAGTTGTTAATGTGGGGCTAGTAGATGCTTTGTCTTTTAGAGGGGAGGTCTTGGGTTTAAACGCAAGCAATGGTGTAATTCGTAATGTAGGTGTCGAATTCCTTTGCCGTTCAAAAAAATAAATAAATAAATAAATTTGCGTAAGTTAATGTTTAAATATCTCTTAAAATCATAATTAAGCATTAAAATCAATCAATATAGCTACTTTAAACTTTGCACAAATCATGCATTCATTCATAATACTTAATTATAACTTATTCATATTTCTCTACATTATATAAAATAGGAGTCGCCCCACCCCTAAGTGGTGTGGTGGTAGTGGTTTCGGTTTTCAACAGGGAGGTCAGGGGTTCGAACCCCACTAACAACAACTAAATTGGTATTGGCATCGAATGAAATTTATCTTAAAAAAATATAAAATAGGAGTCAACATCAAAACTTTGCAATGGGTAATAAAATAATAAATAAACAGTGTTAATAAATAAATAAATAAATAAGGGTGTGGTTATAGAAGTAGTAGCAAGACGGATTGAGGCAAAGACGTGTGCTTGTTTAGACTCATTTACATCCACATTATTTTATTGTTACTTATTATATATTTTAATAAAACCAAAAAGTGCTTTTATGACCACTTAAATTTCATCTGTGTCATTGCCATGTGATATTTATTTCGAACATTTACGGTCACCTCCCATATATTTTCTAGTTGTCACTTAAAACCCCCAAGAAAACTTTCTACATCATACTTAACCCCTTTGATTTTTTTTGTTGTATTTTTCTAACAATACCGTAATCCTAACATATTGGAAAAAAGGCTGTTAACTTTAAGTGTAAGTTGTTTAGTGCAATATACAAACAACTATTTTATATTTTGCTAATGCTTTTGATACGGAACGTTTTGGGTTGAATTAACTTATGCAATTATCGTATTAGGTACTCCTGTGAATGACTTTACAATATATAACTTTTATGAGATGATGATATGGTTTGAAGAATTGTTTCTTTACTTATATAACTTAAAGCCAAATACCGAACTTTATCTAGACTTATACTTGAAAAAACCACGTTGATGCTTTTTATTGAATTTATGGATTTAAGGATTAAAATGTTTTTGTAAGATTTTTTTTCGGCATCATATTGTGGCCATGTAAATTGTTGTGTTGGTCTATTTTTATATTTTTATTTGTTTGTGTAGCATTAATGAACGAATATAAAGAGATATCGGTTCCAACAAAGAGAACAAATCTTATTAGTTAAATTTAAAAATATAGCGGGTCTGATTTTTGTCAAGTGACCCGTTTGCATTTAAGATTTTAAGTGAATGATATTTTTAGTGTAGGTTGAATTTACTAGATGATTAATCTACCGGATGATTAATCTAATCATAATATTTATTAAAATAGTTTGGAGGTTTAGAGTACAGGCTACTTTAAGTTTATTATGATTTATAAAGGGTCCTAATAAATAGACACCCATTTTTTTAAATCGACGCCCCCCTATACGCCGCGTATGGGTCCATACGCGGCCCATACCCGGCGTATAGGGTACGACCATTAATGCGACATTAATGACTGACAACCGACGTCACATCACTTCACCTATACGGGGCGTATAGGTCCATACGCCACGTATAGGTCGGTGTCGATTTAAAAAAGAATATAAACTATACGCCGCGTATAGACCCATACGCGGCGTATAGCTCCTCCACTACAGTCCTCTTGCGACCACGTACAGTGCTAATGCGACCAATTATTTTGTACTATACGTGGCGTATGGCCCCATACGCCACGTATAGTACAAAATAATTGGTGCTCATGCGACCACTACAGTCCTCTTGCGACCAATTATTTTGCACTATACGTGGCGTATGGATCCATACGCCACGTATAGTACAAAATAATTGGTGGTGTCAGATGTACTTTTTGTACCATGTACGATTACATGGTACATACGCTGCGTATAGGATCCTATACGTGGAAGACGTTGCAAGCCTATACGTAGCGTATAGGCCCATACGCTGCGTATAGGATCCTATACGTGGCGTATGGACCCATACGCCACGTATAAATTTTTTCGATATGACATGACCCAAGATTCGTTTTCACCTATATAACAACGATTTCGATAACACTTTCGATATGCTTTCGATTCCTGTAAATCCCAAACGTATTTCTCTCTCAAAATATCACACTTTTTATTCGTTCGGTATGTCGTTTTGGGACGGTAACTATTTGTTTGGTGAATATTCAAATGAATATTCAAATGAATATTCGTTCGTGGTGGATAGTAATCAAGATGATGCGTACGTTCAATCTGCTTACGAGACAGGACTGCCAGATTTAAACCAATCGTATGTTCCCGATGATGAAGTTGAGTTTTGCCGAGAGTCAACTTACGACACGCAACAAAATAATATACTCTCGAGTGATGAAAAACAAACGACAAAAGTATCGTTTGAAACATCTCAAAATTTTTTATCTCTCGATGAGCTAGTCTGTTGGGCTGTTAATAGAGGACGTGATAATGGTTACGTTATTATTACACGAAGATCAAAGAAAAAAGAAGGTAAGGTCGTAAAGGTATGGCTTATCTGTGATCGTGCGGGCGAACACAAAAGTAAAGCGACAGTTAGACGATCTGGTAGCAAAAAAATCGGATGTCCTTTTAAATTAGTAGGGATATACGACAACAAACGTCGTTCGTGGAAATTAAAGGTGCGAAGTGACGAACATAACCATGATCCTGCTCAACATATGGAGGGGCATCCTTTTGTAAGAAGGTTTTCTCAAAACGAATACAATTTGGTGGAGCAGCTTACTGATCAGAACATGGAGCCTCGTAGCATCTTATCAGCTATTAAAAAGCAAATCGAGAAAGTAAGTTTTTATTATATTTTAATTATGTTTTATTATATTTTCAATATATAATTTAATTATGTTTTATTATATTTTCAGAGGTATTGTCATATATAAACAGAAACTGGTTAGAGAGTTACAAAGAAATGTTTGTATCAGCCTGGACTAACTTGAACCGCAATTTTGGCCAACGCACAACAAATAGGGTGGAGAGTCAACATGCAAATTTAAAAAGATATCTTAAATCAACAAATAGCTTACTGGATAGACTTGTGGAGTTTGTAGATCAATTGGTGAACGCACAAGAGGTAAATTTAAAAGAAAGCTTTGAGACAAGCAAAATTAAAACCATGAATCATCATAAACTTCCGCTATTTGATTACTTAAGAGGCAAGGTTTCACACATAGCTCTTGATTTATTAGTTGCCGAAAACACTAAATTGCATGTGATGCGCTCTGCAAATGCAACATGTGGTTGTCATCTTTTCACTAGTTGTGGCTTGCCTTGTGCTTGTCGGCTGGAAAAATATGAACATTCTGGTAATAGTCGCTCCATCATTATCATTTTTCTATTAAAGTGACAAATTATGTATTAATTTATACTTTATAATGCAGGCACTAAAATTCCATTAGATGCAATTGACGTATTTTGGACGAAGCTTGATAACATTAAGCCATCATATACGGTGGATGAAAAAGTTGATGTTGAAGAAGAAATGGAACGGGTGAAACAACAAATAATGACACAACCCGCAGCTGTAAAATTTAGTTTGGTGGAAAAAATAAAAAAATTGTGTATCCATGGAAAAATAACAAAAAAGCGCCTGTTGTTCAAACAGATATTCGCGGTCGTCCAACGTTAAAGGTTCAACAACAAAAGTACGACACTCAACAAAGTACGTGCGGCATGCCGAGACATAGCTCGTTTATTGCGTCTCACATTTCCGGAAGAACAAGTTCAGCTGTAAAGCCCCAGAAGCCCGCCATGCAACGTAGTCGTTCAACGTCATCTAAAGTATCACGGGGTACTAATGAGTTTTCTTCGATTGTCGGAGATAACCAATTAAACAATATAAACAGGTTAAAAAATTGGATTCCGTCAATCTTTCATCAGTATATTTCACGTATACGAGATGTCCGACCCGATGGGAATTGTGGTTTTCGATCAATAGCTTTAGGCTTAGGGTTTGACGAAAATAAGTGGATGTATGTGCGGACACAACTTTTAGAAGAGTTGGACAGACATGAATTGGAGTACAGAGAAGTTTTCGATACTTTGTACCCCGGACAGTATAACGAATTACGTCACACCATCGCTTGGCAAAGTGTGGAACCTGCACCAGAAGAACATTGGATGATAATGCCGTATACGGGATTAGTGGTTGCTCAAAAGTTTGGGGTTATTCTTCATTTACTAAGCAATAATGGTTGTCAAACATTTTTCCCATTATGGGCTGATCCGAAAACTGTCATGCCTCATCATGTCGTGTCGATTGTTCATGTCAACAACAATCATTTCGTCCACGTTAAGTTAGAAGGAGATTATCCGATGCCAACATTAAGTAATCTTTGGATTATTAACCGAAGCGTACGTGCTGCAGAATGGGAGATTATGTATAGGATTCGTATCTCGGAATACAACGCAATAATAGAGAATAACCGAGAACCCCCGGCTTATATAAATTTATTTTAATTTATAATTTGTAATATGCGAATTATATATTTTAATTTTAATTTTATTATTGTATTCATATTGTATATATTAAAATAAAAACTCAAAAAATTAAAAAAAATAAATATATAAGCTATACGCCGCGTATGGTTCCATACGCGGCGTATAGCTCTTCCACGTATGGGTCATAAGTCACGTATGGGTATAAAATGTCAAACCCTATACGCCACGTATGGTCCCATACGCTGAGTATAGGGTATAAAACGTCAAATCAACAACATACCCTATACGCCGCGTATGGACCCATACGCGCCGTATAGGGTATAAAACGTTAAATCAACAATGTACCCTATACGCCGCGTATGGACCCATACGCGGCGTATAGGGTACAGGGGTGTTGATTTAAAATTAAGGGGTGTCTAAATAAAGGGACCCTTTATAAAATTGTAATATCATTGGTCATTAAAGGCGAATTGAAGCCTCCAAATAATAGGGTTCCAAGGGGGCAACACCCCTTTAACGGGGTCCCTAGGGAAGCGCCTTTGGCTAGCTGGGGTCAAATTTTCTGAAGTTTAATATGTGAAACTCGGAACAAAAATTGACTTCATTTTAATAGGTTTTAAATTTAAAAGAAAATTTTGCGACAAAGGCAATATTTTGAAAGCTAAGACTTAAAAAAAAAAAAAAAAACTTTGATCATTCTCTGCAAAGGGACAATCTCAATTTCTGGTCACAATTCTCTGGTTTGAAAATTACGCAATCATTCATACTAGTTCTTGATCACGCCTGAGTTGTATTTGATTGATTTGCTTGTGTTAACCATCGAATAATTAGAAATTGATATTTGAAATTCCCTATTAATAATATGCGAGAATTTAAAAATAGTATAAAGTTCTTTGTGTAGAATTTAAGTTCTGTTAGTTTTGTGACCTCGTTGAATTACATAACTCTATTTAATTTTTTAAAAAAAAATTCCCTTGAATGTAATTGATTTTGGGTTATATCTACAATATAAACATGTAATAGTGAAACATGCAATTTGTCAATTTATGTGTTCGTAATCGTTTGTTAAATGAATCAAACCTTATTTGTTTCTTTCAGTTAGTTTACAATCATAGTTTTATGGTGCCATCACTGATTTTCAACGAGTACGCAAGACGCATAGATTTAAACCCATACTTAATTGTTGGAATTCAACCGCATAATCAACAACCAAAGCGATTACTTGTATATCAATGAGACGGCTCAAATAGTAAATATGCAAAAAGTTAAGTTGAAATAAAATAAAAAAAACATAAAATTGTCACATGGCAGCGAACACGAGTATTGTTCACTTTGCATCAATTTGAATAAGAATGCTACTATGTTTCCATAATTTCATTGTTTGTGAAATCTTAGACAGTGATACTCATGTGGTATTCTTTGTTCAACATAACTCATCAACACTAAAAGCAAAAACATATAGAAACATGTCCTCATAAGCAGAAATAAATAAATGATTTTATTTAGTAAATCTTATTTCTCACTTTGATGATAATATAATTTGGAACATTTATACGACAATTATTAAAATTTTAAAAAATAAAAAGTCTTAAAAGAAGTGGAATACGAGGACTGTAATTTCCGTTACATATATTAACGTCCCTCACCTTTTCTACAAGTTTCACTATACCCCCTCCCCACTATTTACATATATAGCCCATGCAAAATGAAGATTACCAAAATTACACCCCATCAACCACCACCGCTATTTTATTCGGCAACCAATCGCCCCCACCGCCCACTTGAACTGAATCACGATCCGACTCGAGTCGAACCACCATGTCTTCGACTCGAGTCGGTAACCGTGAGCTGACCAGGCGCAGGCTCGGGACCAACACCTGTTCAGCCCACTCTTCTAGACTCGTTCTACCGAACCATAACCCACCCAGTATATTCTCCACCGCACCTCTTCCACCTCGATTGTAATCTTCTCGTCAACTATCGTCGCGAACGCAGTGGTGATGGTTTTCTCGATTTCACGACGTATGTAACTGAAATTCACGGGTTTGAACACAACCGCCCCGTCGCTAGGTCCCAAAAGCTCATGAGGTACGGACATAACGGCGAACTGTTGGTTCTCGTCTTCTTGGTCAATGGTAAGATTGCTTGAGTTTAACGAGCCATCGGTTCGATCTTCCTCGTAGTCTACGGCTAGGTTAAGATCAAGTGACAAATCTAACCCCGGTTCTTTCCTCGGTCTCCTCGGGTTATCTTTTCCCGACAACCAGTTGGCTCGGCGTTTTAACCGTTTCTCACTGATGGATAGCCTTAACTGCCAATCACATGTTGCCATCGAGTGCAGTCGTTGCTCGTCTGCCCGATGCTCGTCTATGTTTGCGGTTGACCAATTCCCGGTTATTACAAAAACGACATTCCCGAGGCTGATTTCACGACCGTGAGAATCCGTGAGCCGGCCTCTTTCCATGGCCCGTTTGATACTCCCGCGAACCACCATATCAGCTTCATCGATGTCGGAAAGAAAAATAACGGAACACGGGTTCCTACGGACGGCCTCGGTGATACGGTCCAAAACAGTTTTACCACGAAATCCCATATCTGTATCATCGTCTCGTCTTGACCCGAGCCCGATAGTGATCGGGTTGGTCCCGGTTATGTGCTCAGCAAGAACCGATGCCATCTTCTTCTTCCCAACCCGATCAGGACCTGCAAATAATAGCCACACACAACCCCTCGAACCACCGTCTACCTTACATTGTGTTATTGTTGTGGCTATGGTGGAAGCCGCCTCCGGCTGCCACCAAGCTTTCTTCATCAGACCCTTGAGCAGTCTCTTGAACGAGTCTGTGTCTGCTGAGTTAGCGAATTTAGCCTTCTGTGGTTCGGAAGAGATGCAACCCAAAAGGTCCTTAACAGTCAAATCATCGTTATCTTTTGGAACCGCGGTTTCTGAAGATTTCTTCGGTCCAAGAACCAGATCAGTACCAACAGGGCTTCGTGGTGGCTCTAGTCGTGGCTGCTGGGTGGGCTGCAAAGCTTCTTGAAGACTTCTTGGTGGCTCTAACTGTGGCTGTTGGGCGGGATGCAAAGCCTCTTGGAGACTTCTAGGTGGCTGTAGCCGTGGCTGTTGACCGGGTTGACTCGGTCTTAGAAGCATGTTCGGCTTGTAAGACCCCGTCATAGGTATAACCATGGGCATAACTCTATCCAACCGCGGAGACTGGTTATAATTCGGATGAATTCGCGAGCACTCATCGCTCCATTTCTTCTGCAATTCTTGAATCTTTTGCTTCAACACAAGTTCTTTATCCTGATCAATGAAATCAACAAACAATTAAGTAAAAAAACCATATCAATCATCATAAAAGAAACTACAAATTTGATCTTCCATCTTCGATCATCATCTCACCTGAGATTGATCTTTAGGTTTTGCATTTTGCAGCCACTGAGGTAAGTTATTCTTAACCTCATCAGGCTGTTTCTCCGACTCTTTCAATTTCACCAACTCTTGTTCATACTCACTTGAACAAACGGGACAGCAGCGCGCCTTTCGGATAGGATCCAAATTCATCGTTGTTGTAAAACAATTCAACGGACTTAAAGATTGAACCGAACCACCAAGTACACCATTCGCACTCGTCCTATAACAAATCGAAACAAGTTCATAACTTTATGTCCATACACAACTTCTAAAGCAAATCTAAACAACATCCATTGTTCAATTATGTCAAAATCGAATCAATACGAGATAAAATTATCAAATCAGAAAGCTTTTGGTAAAAATTTACCTGGGGAACATGTTTGAAAGTGGTGATCTTGATGTAATTGGTACTGCCTGTAAATCCCAATCAGCTTCCATAGATTGATGATAAACTTGACACCTTAAAAACGTTTCACAAGTAGCAGTTCCGATCAACCAAACTTTTCCGGCGAATTTCGTGACTATTTTGGTCATCTCCGCCACAGATTCACGGCCAACTGAAGCAACAACCGCCGCCGGAGGTTGCTCCACCAGCCATTTCAGATCAGCAAGGTCGATTATTATCCCCTTACTACCATCAGAACCCCAATTCTTTCATCAATTACATCACCCAACTCTTTGATCTTCATCGGTATAACCGATTTATCCCATATGGAAACAAACTCCTTTTCGATCGAAATCACCTCAACGCTCTTCAATTCCCCTGGTACGAACTCACCCTTTTCGATTCGTAACAAGATCTCTTTACGGATTGCTTCAGGTTCCAATTCCCCCACAAGAATCGGATTCTTTTTCTTCGGTTTTGACATAATCTCAATCACCCTTTTCACATCATCATTCCTCTGATGTACCGATTGATTTGCACTCAGATTCCCCTGTTGCTGTTGCTGTAACCGTGGATTCAGATAAAGATTTCGCGGAGGTGAAGATTGCACCACTGTTTCATTATTCTTCTGTTGAATCAACCGAGGGTTTAAATAAGCACTCATCGGAGAAGATAACGATGTAGATGATGATACAGTAGCTTCATCAGTCTTCTGCTGATTCCCTTGTTGTAACCGTGGGTTCAGATACAAACTCCGGTTTATCATCTCCACCGGAGTTGTCGCCGTCGCCGGCGACGGAGAAGGCCGGAATCCGATCCCGATACCTGCCGGATTAATATTATTCCCACCGGAGATATTATTATTATTATTATTGTTCAGCGATTGTTCGATTGTAGCTTTAACAGCAGGGCTTGAGAAGCTTGCTTCACGCATGACCCGACTAACACTCGGGTCATCAAGTATCGATATAATAAGCTGTTCGAGCTCCACCTTAACTGCTAACAGGGGTTGCTGCTGTTGTTCGGGGCACCCACGGCGTTGATGGGCCTGAGCCCGTTTGAGGGCGGCCATGAGGGCGTTGGACACCGGTGGCTCCGTCGCCGCCGGCGATGACGTGGCGGTGGGGAGGCGTTCGAGGGCTACACTGAAGCAGAGCTCAAGGGCTCTGCACTGAAGGGGGTGGGATGAATTGGGGTGTGAACGGATGCAGGCTTGCCGGAGAAAGCCGGTGGGGGAGGCGAGGAGGGTAGAGGCGACATGAAGCGGCGTCGTTTGGCCGTGGTTCCGGCGGCCGGCTTCGGCGATTGAGTGGTTCAACACGGTGGCCGCCTCCGGCGTTAGGGTTTGCTGGATCGTACTCAATCCGGCCCTCATAATACACGTTACTGGATCGAAATCAGGGTGTAATCGAACTGGGTTTTGTGTGGAATCACAAAATTAACAAAACCCAGGAATTGAAATTGTGTAAAACGGAAAGAAATCGGGGGAATGAGGTTGAATTTGAGTAAGGAGTTAAGAAATCCCCCAAATCTTGAGCAGGAAGATGAAGAGGGGATTTTTGATTTAAAAAAGAAGAAGTGAAAAATCTGTAGGGTTCGAAGATGAAGAAGGAAGATGATTATCCCCTTTGGATTCACACAGAATTAAGACCTACCATGTTGATTTGTGGATTGAGGAAGATGATAAAGAAACCCTGTTTCTATCTGTATATGTATGATGTATGTGTATAGTTGTATATGTAATAAATGAAAATAAAAACAAAATAGCTTTTTAGAAATTATTTATTAATCAGTGGCCATGGTTACAGAGATGGGTAAATTTGAGCAGGATGATGATGATGATGGCAATGTTTGTTTGTATTCAAGAGGGAATTTGCAAGGATTTCTGGAAAAAATGTTTTCTTCTGCCTCTATACTCTACTTTGTGTGTATATAAATTATTAAATAAAAGTTCTAACTAATCTTGTTTTAATCTTATTGTAATCGGATTATTATATTTGTTAGAAGATTTTAAATATTTGATTTATTATATTTAAAATATATGGGTGGGATCGAATTTATATGCCAATCCCGTTTATTTTTTTCAAATAGAGTTAGTTTATTTATTTAAAATACGAGTTAATTACACAAATAACCCTCGTAGCAAAGTTGTTCAAATTTGGTCCCTCAGTATTATTTATTATAACTTTTCACTTTAAACATGCTATGTTGTAATAAGTTTGACATGAAGTTGGATGGAAGTTAAATTTCTTTTATAACTCTTTTACTCCTTGTTAAAAGACTAGAAGGGTGTCCGCGCAATGCGGCGTGACGACAATTACATCTGGTACGTGTTTCTAATATTTTATTATTCTTGTAATATTTTTACAAAAGTCTATTATTTTTTCTAAGTTAATATTTAAAACACCAAATAAATGAGTTTTAAATGACTACTTGTACATTTACGTATTAACTTATTGTACCTCATAAAATACAGATCGGTTCAGCAAAAAGTTTACACCAAAACGTTTAAAAAAATACACGTTACAGTTGTATTCTTAAAAGTTTTTAAACGTGATAAATTAAAATATATTGCTGAAATCTTAAACAAAATAAGTTTTTTTTGTGAATAGATAATGTAAAATTTTATGTAAGGTAAGGTTATTATATAACTAATTGTAAGGGGTAATATATAAATAATGTTATATATACTATTTTACCTTAAAAAATGATTGTATCTTATGCATTGAATAAAGTAATTACTCTTAATTTTACAGTATCTTAAAATATCACTCTCATATACTTTATATATAGTAAAGATATATTGTTTTAGAAAACTTATGAGTATTTGTTTCAAAATTTAAAAATCAATATTTACGTAAATTACTCAATAGTAGTACATTTCACTATTAAAGATAGTATATGTGTACAGTTAGTATACATATTTAAAGTTGTTTAAAGTTGTTTATTACTCAATGCTATATATGTGTACAGTTAGTTTATTAGTAATTCAAATTTGTTAAAAAATTTACGGTAACGTCAATGGTAGTACCTTTCACCTTTAATATTAGTATATCTGTACACTTAGTATCAATATTTAAAGTTGTTTATAGTTATTTATAACTCAATGTTGTATATGTGTACAGTTAGTTAGTAATTCAAATTTGTTAAACTTTTACGGCAACTGTTTGTATAAAGGTTTAAAGATCTTATTTTTTATTCACTATTATCTCATAATTTAAACTTTATTTAACAGAAAGAAAATAACTTCACTTATTAGTAATCCAAATTTGTTAAATTTTTACGTAAATGTTAATATAAAGGTTTAAAGTTGTTATTTTTATTCGCTATTACCTCATAATTAAAATTCATTTAATAGAAAGAAAATAACTTCACTTATTAAAAATCAAAATATTTATATGTTACATCTAATAATTGGTTACTAAATCCCTAAAATAATGGATAGGGTTGAATAATTGGTTCTTAAATTCCTAAACTAAGGCAAATTTAAAATATTTAATTATTCAAATTTGTTAAACTTTTATGTAAGTGTTAGTAAGTGTAGGGTTGTTATATAACTAATTGTAAGGGGGTAATTCATAAATAATGATATAATTACTATTATACCCTTAAAAATGATTGTACCTTATGCATTGAGACAAGTTTGTGTTGTTAATTTTAGGGTATTTTAAAATAACCCTCCTAAATGCTTTATATATAGTATAGATTAAATGATATTGAAAACACATAATAGTTACACATAATAGTTAAAACTTAGAGTAAATTACCATTTGCATCCCTGACATTTGCCCATTTTAACCACTTGCGTCCCTGCAGTTTCAAAATTACCATCCGCCCCCTAACGTTTCATTTTTATTTCCATTTGAGTCCAACACACTAACGTCGTTAGATTTTTCCGTTAGTTTTTGTAAAATGACAAAAATACCCTCGTAATTTCAGGGATGCAAACGGTAATTTACTAACTTAAATAAAAACCCTTATCCCACCCCACCTACTATCTTCTCTCTCTCTATCTATTCTTTCTTCACTATATACCCATCAAATTAACCCAAATCCCCCACTAATTCAATAAAATCAAACCACAAAATCGAGATAGGGGCCCTCCGCCGTGGCTTCTGCCGCCGTGAATTGGTCACAATCGCCGCTTCCGCCACCGCAGCCTCGTAAATTCTTGCAGCAGAGCGAGCAGTACATGCACGTGAAGGTCGCTCTCTCTTCACCACAACGTTTCCACCGTTTGCACTTTTCTTGATACCCTCATCGGTCGGATCGGCGACGAGGGGTGTTCATCGGACATGATTGGGGGATCTTGAAGGTTAAAGACTCAAGATTGTGCTTATACACGAAATCTACACATTACAGATCACTAGTTGCATTCGGGATCAAATATCACCAAGATTTTCAGATTTCTGATACTGGGGTTTGAATTAAACATCAAAAAGATCAGAAATCGAGATCATATGGCACAGAACTGTCGTATTTTCCCTCTCTTTTTTGTGGGTATGAGAGAGAAGATCAAGAAAATGAAGGGAAATTGTGGGTTTGTTGAAATTGAGGATTTGGGGGTGAATCAAATTGGGGGAATTGTTTGAGGATTTGAGGGTTTGATGAATAATGGAAGTAGAGTGTGAGGAAGAAGAAGATGAAGAAGATTAGGGCAAAAACCAGTTTCTGTTCGACAAAGGTGAGGGCTTCGTGTGTGGCGGTGCTGGCGGTGATTGGAAGCCTCACGGCGGAGTAGATGGCGGAGGAGAGCGGAGATTTCGGAGATCCGGCTTCGTGTGTGGCGGTGCTGGCGGAGGAAGAAGGTGAAGATCCGGTGGAAGGAGATAGCGACGGTTTCTTTGGAAGCGAGAGAAACGCTCTGATTTGAGAGATTTCGATCGTCGAGTGGATTCTCGATCGTATTCCTCAATCACGTCGAGTGGAAGGAGTTTGACCACCGTGGTAGCGGAGCTTGCCGTCGGGATAACGAGGGAGAATTCTGTCGCCGTAGCTGCAAAGGAATTTGATGGTGGTGGTGGAATCTTGTGTGTTGATTGAGGAAGAAGAAGATGTTGAGTGAAGGGCAATTCTGTCTTTTTAATAATAATTTAACTGGAAAACTAACAGTGTTAAGTCATCTGAACTAAAATGGAGATAAAAATGAAACGTATAGACTCAAATGAAGATAACACGAAACGTTAGGGGGCGGATGGCAATTTTGAAACTGCAGGGACGCAAGTGGTTAAAATGGGCAAATGTCAGGGATGCAAATGGTAATTTACTCTAAGACTTAAAAGTATTTATCATTACATTTAATACATTTATAAAATCATTTACCCTAATAGTATTACACTTCTCAATTCGAAGACATCATTCCACCAGACCACGTCGCCTATAACCTTCCACCACCGTTGAGAACCGTTAGTCACCACCTTTGCCCCTTGCCTACATATTTATCATTTCACCCCATCGCACCACTATACATCAGTCATGCGTTCAAGTTTTGTCGCACACCTTTATATTTTTTTTTTCTTTTTAATTTTATTGTAACCTTGAAACAAAATAAGAAAACGTAACTTAGGTGTATCCCATCAGTTTAACAAAAATGACATTTAAACCCTCTTATTTTATTAAAGGTTAAAATGTTATCAAGTAATAACTATTATCATTTTAGTTATTGTTTACTATTAGTACAATTATTATTGTTGATGGTTTTTTACAACTTTTATTTATCATTATTATTGTTGTTGTTCTTGTTGTTATCCTTATCTTAATCTGATTTTTTTCCTCAATGAAAGTCTCAATAATCTTTCACGACCAATAAAACAATAGATTTGCCATTACTATTCATAATAATATACACAGCAACAATCGTTGTAAAACATATATCAATATCCATATGGGTATGTTACAACTCACTCTTTGGGCAATAGAGTCGTTTTTACATAATTAAACCTAACCAGTGTAACAAAACTTTTTTATTTCGTAATATATGGGCTTACCATTGTAAGACAAAATTGAATTAAAGTTGTAGCCTAGCTAGGGGCTCTAACTCTTGGACCAGCAAAGAGTTGCCACCCCTTGAACCCCGCTATCAGGGGCGTTGCTCCCGAATCTCCTCCAAGGAGGCGTTTTGCTTGGAACCCTCATTGCTCCTAATGAAGTTCTAATTATGAAGATGACAATAAACTTAAATAAACGTATATCCCTTAACTATTGACTTATTGATAGATATTTGATAATATTAGCCAGCTAGTACGTAAAAATCATTCAATAACCATCTAAACTTTGCAAATTTGTTGCACTATTTTGTAATTTGTTTTGAATAATAGGATATGTAATTGTGTAACAAATTCATTTCAACAATGCCTTCATTCTCACAAGTTTGAGCTAATATTGTAATGAAGTTGTATGCATATATAAGTTATAACAATATACGGTAGTCCATTGTGCTTACCAGCCGCTGACTAACAAATGGTTAGCGTGTAAACATAAGTAATTATATGTGAAGGTTGACCACAAAATCATTAGTTGTTGATCTTACAAAAGGGCCGATATGAAAGACGTTTGACGGTTTATTGTGTGTATTAATAAATTATAATATATGTGACTAATTTGTTATAATGATTCGTCCAACTTTACGGATTTATATGATTAGTATTAGTACACATGCATATACTGGTGTGTCTAAGTTGTTACGACACTTCTAACATTACAGGTTTGATGTACATATTCAGATCACTTTTATTAATCCATACAGTTTGATATATGGCTTTAGCACTCGAAAATGAATGAATAAACTTTACATACTACAATTTGAAAAATATACAGCCATAAAATAATTCATGCTACTTTCTCATAGTGGAAAAAACTCGTGATGTACAAACACAACTAGTAGAACTTTATTCCAAATTTTATGGATGATAACAAAAATTGATTCATTGTGATATAATGACACAAGAAAGAGATAAATATCACAACCAAAATTCATCGTAAATCATACTGACCTAGAATCAAATCTAAAGCATCGTTATCAAGAGAAAATGACTCACCAATATCGACTCCAAGAGGTAGTACTCTTCGTCGAAAGAAGATGCATCTGACGAAGGACTATAGTTTGTGCGTGAGTTGACGGGAACACGCAAAAAGAGTGAAGCTTGTATCTCTAAAAAAACTTTTTCTTTTTTAATAAGTTAGTACATATTTGAGATTTCAGTTATTTAACCAATTAACTTCTTTATTATGTTTCCTATATTGATTAAGCTTATAGTTGATATGTTGGTCTAAAATTTCTTTTCTGTATATATATATATATATATATATATATATATATATATATATATATATATATATATATATATATATATTTGGATAATACCTTCTAAATGAACACAAATATGTTAGAAAATATAATAGAAAACTTTCACGCCGTTATATCAAATCATCCTTAGTTAAATGTTTCAGTGAATATTTGTTCACATATACTTTACCTAGAATATCTAAAATTTCATGGTTTTATTACACGTCGTTTGTGTTAGCTTGTAATTTACACTAACATCCAAACAAGTTATGTGTGGTAAATAAGCTATTTTATTAAAAAAAAAAAGAAGAATCAAAATCAAGATGTTTTTCTTGTTAAAGGTATATCAATATTTGGACTCATTAGTTAATTAGCTCTAAAGATAACTTATTAAAATTCTGCAAACCAAACCATTATTTTAAGTTACTTATATCAAAAAGGTATGATAGAATAGAATAAGACGCATCAGGACAACATAAATGGTCAACTTTTTAGAGAGATGATGAGATTTATGGGATGATTATTCTTTATATGTGTATTTTGGACTAGACATCGACTGCCCCTTTTTCACTTTTCATACCATTGGTTCCAATGTCAACGCGCAATCAAATATTATCATGCTAATTTATCAAAACAATTTTTTTTAATAACCTCTGATCCACTCCACATTTAATCTACTTCATGTCTTAACGTCTCAAAGTGAGACTTGAACAAAAAACATTTAGATAGAGAACATATATCTTTGTTAGTAAACTATGATAATGATTGTAATTTATTAAAATAAATAGAAGTGATTTATGTGTTGGGGTCTGGGGGTTGAGTGCTTGTATCATTGGAGTTAACGATGACGCTAGTTTTAACATCAAGAGTTTGAATCTCATATGTTACAAATTGATGTAAAATTGTTGTGGTTTAGATTTAATAGTAGTTTTGGTAATGTATGAGTTTTCCGTGAAAAATATATAAATTGATTTATTATCCATCATATATATAATTTTGATTTTGGCCGGTAGATGGTTTATTAGGCCGATTTCAGGTTACTTGAATTTAAGCATTGTTGTTGAGACCGGATCGGACCGGCCGGTCCGACCGGTTCGACCGGGAATCGGTGCCTGGTCCGGTCCGGTCCGGTCTGGGATGGTTCGTTTTTGGTAGGTTGAACCGGCCGGTCGTACCCGAACCGGCGGTTGGACCGGCGAACCGGGCCGGTTCGGACCGGTTTTCAAATTTTTTTTTTTATTTTAGTGGATAAAAACGGGGTGTTAAACCATAAATTAGTACGTCGGATATACAAATATAGTTAAGTTTTATATATAACTATAAAATATACGTATAAATCATATATAAATTACTTATATTTAATTACATATATAAATATAATTAAAATATAGTTAAATCCGGTCCAACAGGTCCGACCGGTCCGACCACCAAACCAGTAAGACGTCCGGTTCAACGTCCGATCCGGTTCTGAAAACATTGAATTTAAGAACTAAAAGTTAAATTCAGACTTTGAATTCATTAAAAATCATAAGTTTGAAAATTGGATTTGAATTAAAAAGCCTGAATTTGGTCAAAATTTCAATTGGTTTGAATAACCTGACTTATGAATTAAAAATAATAATAAACAGAAGAACTAAAACTGTATATACTTTTTATAAAAGATAAAAAAAAATATATAGTTCTAGTTTGAGTTATACCAATCTGTTAGAAATTCTTGTTTGGAATTCGAATTCGGTTTAGATAGAAAGATCCTAAATTCAATTTCTTTTTAGAGTAAATTACCATTTGCATCCTTGTGGTTTGGTGATTTTGACCATTTGCATTTCTACAGTTTAAAAATCCTCATATACATCCTAACGTTTCATTTTTGTTCCCATTTGCATCCAAATTACTAACGACGTTAAATAATTCAGTTAACTCATTTGTTAAAAGACTAAACTACCCTTAAAATTGAAAACTTAATCCCCCTCTTCATCTTCTCCATCTTCTCCACCCACCTGAATCTCAACAACCTCTACAACCACCTGCAACGCCACCACATCGCCGCCGTCTCCGCCACCATCAACACCCTTATCGGGTTCACCGCCTACCGCATGACCCGACCCAGACCCGTTTACCTCTTCAAGTCAACAAACTAAACCCCAAAGATGTTGGGATCTTAGTGGTGAATTGCAGTCTCTTCAACCTACACCCTCATTGACCTCCATGATAGTCAACAAATTCAGCCTCAGAAGCAACATCAAGACTTTTAACCTCAACGGCATGGGCTGCAGCGCCGGCGTAATCGCCGTCGATCTAGCAAAAGACATGCTGCAACTCCACCGCAACACTTACGCGTGTCGTCATCAGCACCGAAAACATCACATAAACTGCTACTTCGGCAACAAAAAATCAATGTTAATCCCCAATTGCCTCTTCAAAGTCGGCTGCGCCGCCGTGCTTCTCTCCAACATTTCCATCGACAACCGCCAATCAAAATACAAGCTCATCCACATCTTCTGTACACACTGCGGCACCGATGACACCGCATACAACTGCGTGTACCAATAACAAGACGACTCCGGCAACGGCGGAGTATTGTTATCAAAGGACCTAATGACGGTCGTCGCCGGAGCTTTAAAGTCAAACATAACGGCTTTGGGGCCCCTCGTACTTCCGATTAGCTAACAGCTTCTGTTCATCATGAACATCTTTATTCAAAAGCTCATAAGCTCGAAGATGAAACCCTATTTGTCGGATTTCAAGATGGCGTTCGATCATTTATGCATTCACGCCGGCAGTCGGGCGGTGATCCACGAGATGATGAGTAATCTAGAGAAGATGGAGAAGATGAAGAGGGGACTAGGGTTTTAATTTGAAGGGCAGTTTAGTCTTTTAACAAAGGAGTTAACAGAATAATTTAACGGTGTTAGTGTTTTGGATTCAAATGGGAACAAAAATGAAACGTTAGGGGGTATATGAGGATTTTTAAACTGTAAGGATGCAAATGGTTAAAATCACCAAACCTCAAGGATTCAAATGATAATTTACTCTTCTTTTTATGAATTCGGATTGAATAAGTTAGTTCGATTCAAATTACATACACATTAATTCCACACAACAAACTATATTTGTGTCTTGTGTATAATATTGTTTCACGTTTTTTACTTTTTTTTTCAAGTTGATGAGTACTAATCATCTAATTTACGTTATTCTTACTAGTAAAGTAATGAAACGGCATCAGAATAGTTGTGAAATATTCAATATTCCTTACTCATATGTCTACCTTTATAAAAAAATTTAATTTTTTAAACGATAAAACAATTTGAGATTAATCGGACCAAATGTTGGATATTCTTTTCCCATTCTCCTAAGACGATGAGAGTACTATATTTGGTCAAATGAAAATTGTACTATACCACGTGACTAGATTGGAAATTCAGAAGTGTGTAAAACGATGGACAAAAAGTAGAGAGTAGTAATATTCATGTTTGTTTGAAAGGAGTACATGTTGATTGTTTTTCTAGTTGATAACCCGTTCCTAGTACATAGTGAACGTTTTATATTATAAAAATAGTTGTATGTGATTGTAAGTTAAAAATATAAAAAAATTAGAAAGTTCTTGTGAGTGGATGAAACATAAAATTTAATTATAAAGGTATGAAAAATATTATTTAATTGAAAATACTAGAGAAAAAATAGTAATATTTAGTATAATTACAAGCATTAGAACGGGGGATGGATTGTGTGTGAATGCTTTAAGTAGTGGGTTTCTTCTTAAAGTGGTTCGGGTTACGGTTCATGTTGAAAAAAATATATAGAACCGATTAAATAAAATATATCCTCCGAATCAATATCACATTTGCCGATAAGAAAATGTATAACAAGAGAAAAAAACAAGTGAAATATAAAAATATAATGTAACTTTGTGTTTCAGAGTTGGAATAAAAGGAAGAGAAATTAAAGAATTTATGCTTCTCTGTTGAAAGAAAAAAAAGTAACAACTTTAGTCGTATACTTTTATGTATCATAGATTTTTTGAACAACGTTTAGGACTACCCCTAATACCCGAGTGAGTCTTCTCAAGACGAGATTTAATCGTTTATACTGATTTTAACGCTCTTGGTTTGTATCACCCAAGAAAACAATCAAATAGAAAGCCCATCATTGTAAGGAAAACACATTAAGTCAGGTTTAAAACCTAAGATCTAAAAGATCTCAAACTCTAATCATTACCTTCATACCATTAGACCAGAAGATCAATGGTTTATGTGTCGTATATCATAACTAGATTGTATGGGTAAACTATTTTATGATAAAATCTTATAATTGTGTTTGATTATTCTTTTTCTCCAAATGCTTTCAATTTAGGGAGAGGATATGCTACAAAGGCTATATATTCTAAAAAAGGTGAGAAGTAATTCTGGCCATTGGATCAACTCATTAAAATAGATCAATGGTTCAAAAAAACGCGGTGGCAAACATGTAAATAAGTGGAAAACAGCTAACAGGTGAAGGGGCAAAAAGTAATTTGACACAATGGTTGTTTGATACAATGGTTGTTTGACACAATGGTTGTTTGACACAATGGTTGTTTGAAACAATAGTAGTTTGACACAATGATAGTTTGACACAATACTATTTTGACACAATGGTAGTTTGACACAATGTTAATTTGAAACAATAGTAATTTGGTATGTTGGCATGTTGTTATATTTTGCTATGTGTTGGCATGTTAATATTTGTTGTTATATGTTGCTTTACATTACACAATAGTATTTTGGTAACTTGTTTTTATCGTCAAAATCAAACGTAAACAAAACTCTTCAAATATGACACAATGAGTCTTATTACACAATGAATATAATGACACAATTAATCTTATGACATAATGAATCCTATTCTTGAATAGGCATAGAATCAACTGTTGAGGTGCTTGAAACTTGTTTATCCTTAATGCTTTGAAGATATAAACTGCAATTACGTATAATGTGACCAGGTTGTTTGCAAAACCCACAATTTCTCAACTTTTTTCATGCTTGTTCGATAGCTAACTCATGAGCTGACTTCATTCTTTTCGGCCTACCTTTTGTCTTTTGCTTAACAGGTACACGGAATTTTGCTTCATTTCGTTCGCTCCCTCCAGTTAACTCTGTAAACCTATCTCTCCTGCTTGGAGGTGGGGCGACCATTTGAACTTCATCAGCCTTAGACTTGTAACTATTCAAATAATCAAGATAAAAACACAACTCGTCTTTGTTCGTAACCAATTGATTAACAACATTTGTTTTATTCAGACATAATGACAATACAAAAGACACAATAACGAACAAAAAGTCACAATGATGATATCTAAGACACAATGATGATGTCAATCAATAACAAATTCATATAACAAACACAATAACATAAAAGACACAACATATAGAGACTCACCTGATATTTATAAAATATGTTTAACAACGTATTGATAATGTCCAGAGTAATCTAACAGTATAGACACAATAACTGTTTTATTCAGACACAATGACAATACAAAAGACACAATGATGAACAAAAAGACACAATGATGATACCTATGACACAATGATAATGTCAATCAATAACAAAATTCACAGAAATCAGACAGTATAGACACAATGATGATCCAAATGACAAAATTACGGTGCGAAAATTAACATACTATTTCAATTACAGTATATAATCGTCTTCATACGTACCAAACTGATGATCAATCGTCGACATCTGCGAAGTAATTGATGTTAAGCAATCTTCAACAGATGAATCCGATCGTTTGAATCTTCAACGATTGAAATTGATGTAAACTGAAATTTCGTACGTTTAAATCTTCAACGATTGAAATTGATGTAAGATGAATTCGATCGTTTGATCGTTTGAAAACCTCAATCGTACAGAAAAAGTCAATATATCCCACACCTTCATCTTAATAAATTAGACTTCCTAAAATACCACTCCTGCTATTTTTAAAAATATGCCACATGTCACTCACCGATTGCTTCTCATACTTTTTACATAATGTTCCCTTTGTATTTGAACTTTAAAGTTCAAATACAAAGTGTATTTTTGCTACAAAGTGTGAGAAGACATAATAAGTCAAAAAAAGACATAAAAAAATTATATCTCACAATCAAAATCGAATTTCAAAAAAGTAATTCGGAGCTTTTGTTCCCCTAGTCGTCCTCACTAAGAAAAAAAATAAACGAAAAAATAAAAAAATAAAAAAATTAACGTTTTTTTATTGTGTCATTTATGAAAGACACAATGACTTTATTGTGTCATTATGAAAGACACAATGACGTTATTATGTCAATATAAAAGACACAATGACGTCATTGTGATACGATGAAAAAAAAATTATTTTTTTTATTTTTTTCTGAAAGAGGACAACGAGATGAACAAAGGCTCCAAAGTGTTTATTTAAAATTCGATTTAGATTGTGAGATATAAATTTTTTTGTGATTTTTTTAGCCTTATTGTGTCTTCTCACACTTTAGAGCAAAAATACACTTTGTAGCAAAAATACACTTTGTAAAATAACCTCAAAAAGGAAAGTTAGAACTTAGGAATTTTGGATTGAAAGTTATTATTAAATATTTTTTTTCCTCCACTTGTTTTCGATAAATAAATCTCTAAAACACATATCTTTTGTAGTTTCCTCACATTTATTTCTACTTAAAAAACACGAGTACACATCGTAAGTGATGATTTGGTGGCATGGTCTTAACCAAGTTCTAGTTGACCATTTAGTTAAGATGAATTAAGATTTTTATGGGATAAAGATAAGTTTATTTAATTGATACAAGTTTATCCTAAGGAGTTGGAGATAGATTTGGATTACTATTCTCAAGAAATAAATACATTTAGAGATAAAAGGATGTTACCGTATATAGACCAACTCAACCCCCCCCCACCCACCCCACCCACACTGAGGTCGTGCAAAAACTGGTTTATGGGTTGAAGAACGGATACAACCAGCTGGACGGAACTGTTCAAAATCGGTTAACAAACTATAGATTCAGTTTCCAGTTTCAAAATTCTGCCTATTTTGGTTGTAGTTTCGTACTGAATTACCCTTGTAAAAACCAACCTAACTAAATTAAGATTTGAAATATCATAGAATAATTAAGTAATGTAACTCTTAGGTTACATTTTTGTCATCAAGTGCTATTTTACATAATCATCAAAAAATTATACTAGATTTTCACTTAATATGATGTGCCCTAAAAATTAATTTTGACATGTACATATAAAGTTGAATTGGATTGAAATGCAAGAAAAAAGGACGGTGAAAGAGAAAAGGTGAGGGTAGAGGGTTAAAAGTCAAGTGTTTTGATTGAGTATAAACATGGTAATGGTGCTGCTCTGCAAAGCCATCGCACGACTGTCTCCTTTTCATACCTGCTGCTTTTCTTTCAACTTTATTTATCTTTCCATCACCTTTTTACTTTTCTATTTTTATAACATGTGGTCAATGATTTCCTTAATTTTAATACTTTTGTTTTTTAATTAAATTGTTAAAATGATCTTTCTCTATATAGGAACATGCAGTCATCTTAATCATGATATGGTTTTGTTGCAACTTTCTTCCTCTGCTCTCGAACCCTATTAACTTGTTTTGTAATGGTTGTGTGGCTCTATGGGTTTGTTTTCAACTACTATTAAGACCCACGTGATGCAGCAGGAGCTTAATCGTGAAAAAAAAACTAACGTCGAAACTTTGTCGAGGATTCCACTTGATGTATTTCAGAAAAACAAAATAGGGATATCGATTGTAGCATTCGATGTATGTTTAGTAAATTAAAAAAAAAGACCAAAAATAATTTCTATTATTTTTTTGAAATTATAAAAATAGAAAAGAAAAAAACATAAGAAAATTTGACGTCTTGTTGGTTTACGTTTTGATGATTTGTATATTATTAAACAATTTTATTAAAGCGAAAGTTACATCAAAACGTTGATAAAAATAAATCTGTCATAACAATATACTTGTAATTTGATATGAGCTCAATTTTAAAATTTATAAGTTGAAAAAAGGAAAACTTTATGAGTAGGACCTTTGTCCTAATATAGTTGGACAAAAGAAATAAAAAAACATATGAAAAAGTTTAGGGTCCAAAAACCAAGTTTAATTAAAATTTGAAGTGGCCAAATTACAACTTTCTAGTCTACACAATATAACTTATAATCATGCATAACTTGTTTGGAGTATAAACAAATAAACAAACAAACCCAGTATATCCCATTCAAGAGTAGTGTCTGGGAGAATAACTCGTCATTTAAAAGAAAACATGATCTATTTCTATCTTTATAATTACACTAAAAATCACTAATTTTTTTCCTCTTTTCAATTAAAAAATATTTTTCATATCTTTATCATTACATTTTCTCTCCTATCCACTCATAACCACTTTCTAATGTTAAAAAACTAGATTAGTACCCCGTTTATTACACGGATTGAATACATAAATTATAAAATAATTAGTACAAAAATTTTATGAATTATAAAACCATGCTTGAAGATAAAATATGATTATAATTATGTATAAATAGAACTTTAAGTAAATAAACAATAATATATTTTTCTTAAACTTTTGTTTTATAAAAAAATTTGCGGTTATTAAATATTTTGTTTAAAGTAAAATGAATTTTTTAAAAGTTTGTTGCTTTTTAGTTTTTAAAAAATGTGTTTTTAATTTAAAATAATAGATTTTCAATTTATTAAATTACATTTTTTTAATTTGAAAATAGTATGAGTAATATTATTAGTATTCAATATTAGTTTTAATAATAGAGAGAAATGAGAAAGTTAGTATAATCTGACTTAACATTACGTCACGTCTTATCTTATTTTTTCTTTATTATAGATAGATAGATAGATAGACAGATACATGTATAGATAGATATGCTAGAAACTCATTCATTAAACGAATTATCGTTAGTAATAAAAATAAAGATTTATAATACGATATTATAATATAAGATATGAATTGTATATACGTAATAGTTCAAGACTATAAAAAATAGATTATTTTTTTAACTCTCTTATCTAAATAGTTTCATTTTTATACATTCGTTTTAAGATTCTTTTATAAAAAAATTATTTTTATAAAAATCTTGTTTATTAAAAACTCGGGTCTGTATTTATTCTTGTTGTTTTAATAAGATTATTTTAGAAAAGTTCACCTTTTTATAATTTAAAAAAGGACTGATTTAAAATATTTTGTTTCAAAAAGGTTTAGTTATTTTGAAAATTTCATATTATATAAAAAAGTTTATTATTAGTTCTAAGTTAATAAAAATATGTGATTTTTTAATTTTTAATAAAATTTAATTTTAAAAATATACCTTGATTTTAAAAAATTTAAATGAGAGACAGAAATATTACAATTAATAGAATTGATCTTTAATAAGAGAGATAAATTTGTTTTAGTATTTAAATTATTACAATACCTTTATGAAAGGAGAATTGATTTGAGAATGTCTGGAATAATGACATGTGAAAAAAAGATGGGTTATGAGAAACAAAATGCAAGGTAAACCTTTTTTTATTAGATGCTATAGATTTATAGGGGTCGTACCGTATTTCCCCGAATATGGAGAAACACAGTCCAATTCTAATAAATTTTCTACTTTTTTCACTTATAGTCACTCGCAACTATCCTACATAATATATGGCATCAACTTACGTATATAAGGAACAGACTATGCATGCTCTTAGGGTTGCTTTGAACATGAAAGAAACACCCGTAGAGTATTTTTAATTAGGGGTGTTCATCGAATCGAATCGAGTCAAATTCGAGTTAATCGAATCGAATAAGTCGAATTTTGAAAATTTCAAACTGAATTCGAATTCGATTCGAATTCAAAAAATAAAAATCGAATTCAAATCGAATCGAATTCGAAACTTTCAAACTGGATTCAAATTCGATTCGTATTCGAAAAAATTTCAAATTACGAGTCGAATTCAGATCGAGTTTCAATTTATTCGATTAGTATTTAATAAAAAGATCTTTAATCAAATAGTATTTTTAAAATTCATTTGACAAATAAATTGCAAATGCTTAAAATATATAAACAAACGTAACATATGAAATATTATAAGTTTCAAATAAGTCAAAAGGTATAAATCAGGCTTTAACATTTTAGATTGTCTATTTTTTTAAACTTTTACTTCTTAATTTCTCACATGCAATTTCCTAAGTTAATATACAAAATAAAAAAATGCATGTGTGTGTGTTTATAATTTGAATTTCGAATCGAAAATCACAAATTCGATTCGAATTCGATAATTAGACTTCGAATCGAATTCGAATTTGAAAATTCGAATCGAATTTCGAATCAGTGATTCTCGACTAGAATCGAATCGAATTTCGAGTTTTTCGAATCCGATTCGAATATTAAACACTCCTATTTTAATTATATATTCTAGATGTGATTAAAAGATAGAATAGAGATACAAGTTTGGAAGACTAATAAGTAATAAGTAATAACATGTGCTTGCTTTCACACTAACAGAAATAAATCTCATTTGATTTGACTAGTCTAATATTCTATATATTCTTAAATGTTTAACATCCTCTAAACAAGCTGAGCTGAGCCGGATGGGTGGTACCCGACTCGTTTAAAAACTTTATCTTAACGAGCATAAACTGTGAGCTCGGGCTTGGCTCATTTAATGCCGGCTCGCAAACCAACTTATGTATTTATCTTAAAAATAATTGTATTATTTTTATACACATTCGTATATACATAAACAAAAACTAATAGTTTTTATATGTATTTATTTTAACTCGTTAAATCAATTATATAGCATCAGTATTTCAAGATCTATAATAAACTTTTTTATACTTTTATACTTAGTTTTATATGATAAAATGTCAAAACAATCATATGTTTATATTCTATTTTGAATAATATATACGTTATAATTCTTATTTATTATTTATAATTTATATAAATAATAATTTAGGTTTTAATTTAAACGAGCCAACGAGCGAATCATGAGTCGAGCTGGCCTTGGCTTGGGTTTGGCTCGCTTACAGACCGGGCCAGCTCGGCTCAATTTGTTTATTAGCAAGCCGATTTTGAGCGAGCCACGAGACGTGAACTTTCTAAACTTTCATAACCACATTGATCTTCGAATCAGATGTCTTACTGATTCATATGTTGGACCCAACTAAAAACGTGATGTTAATTTTAAGTTAAATTTGTAGATATTACATCAAATTAAATGATATATTATTTAAAAGTAATACAACTACGTTGTTATTTTACTTATACTTAGAAAACAAAGTAATGAAACATTTTAAAAAAAGTAGATTAATCATTAAAGTAACTAGAAATATTATTTAATTTATATATCTAGAATTAAAGCACCAACATCTTCCTAGAAGAATGGCCAGGCCCCTCTTAGATACACCAGGGAGGAGGGGCATATTCGGGTACCCTCTTGGGTATGCATGTTATCGCACGGGTACATCGTCATCACCCGTTGCAGGTTCCCGGTGGGTAGTAGTAGCCGAGAGGTAATCTCGGCGGTTTGTAGTGGTTTGGGGTGGTTTTGGATGTTTCGGGTGAAAATAAAAGTTTCAGATAGTGTAGGGTTGCATTTTTAGTGTTTTGAGTGTTTTATGATTTTTCAAGATAAAATGACATGCCTGTGTGGGAGGTGAAATTTCAGAGTAGTCTAGGGTGAAGGTTGTACCCCTTCCTCCCCAAAAGATTCATACACATACATAAATAAGTTTTTGTCTTTTCGAGTTTAAATCCTTAAACCGGCTGATATAGTGACATGAAAGTTAAAACACCACGTTACCATGGATATATATTTTTAGATTATATATTATATATTTTTATGTTATTTTATGGGTTAAAATTTAAAGCACGTCAAATTGTTGAGTCGTCATAATAATGTGTCATTTGAAAGATCAAATAATAAAAATACACTTAATCATCCGGATTACCACTTTGGCATAGATACCTACACCTACAGATGATTAAATATATTTTTTAGTAACGTCGTGACATAAAAATTAGTAAATCGCTTCATTTATATAAATAAAAATACATATATATTCTATGTGAAAAGAATGTGATGATATGTATATCCCATCTAAATTGTTTTTATTCGTTATATCTCTCCCTTCAACTATAAAAACAATTAATACTTGTAAAAATAATTAATACTTGTTTTTATATTTTTTATTTACCATATCACCCCTTTAATATTTTAAACTAATTTTTTTAAGTTTACATATTTATTATTACTTTTAGTCATTATGTTTTCTCTTTTATTATTTTTATTTGTAGTGGTTACGAGTGCAAATTAATTATAAAAAAAGAATTTCTTTTAAAACTAAATCTTTTTTCCGGATAAAATATGACAAATTTTAAAATTATTTTTTAAGCCGGAGTATAACAAATAATAAAGGGCATATGTACAGCCTAACCCAAAAAATATATTTCATAGCTCAACATATGTATCAATTTATTGGTTTTTACGACAACTATTACTGCAAGTTTATTTTTACATGTAATATGTATATTTTTAATATATTATAACTTCGTCACACATTCCACTACTATTGGTATCCGTTAGTGAATCCTGTTGATGTTCCATTCAAAAAACTATGACACACAACTAGAATACCAGATTACTAACAGATTCCCGTCACTAATGGCTTTCATCAACAAAGCCATCATCTAGTGATACTTGTTTGTTTAGTAATATTTGATTTTATTTTAAATACTTGCATACTTCAAAATAAAAAAATAAAAAAATACGAAGTCCACATCAAAGGTTTAGTGGGAACGAGATGGGTCCAAAACATTGTTAGATTGCATGCTACAAATCGAACGAAGTTTATTTAGCAAGACAAGGTTTGCTTTTGAAGCACACTTTAAAACAAATCATGAAATTGAAAGGATACAACATGATGATGATGATCATAAAAATTGCCTTTTGGTAACGCACGCTCTCCCCTTTACGTGATCTTTGAGTAATTCTATCAACTAAAAAGTTTCTAAAAGTAAAGCCATTTGTTTTATTTGAAAGAGCGAAAGTTTACCTAAATTATATCACAATCCAAATATTAAAATAACTTTTGAGGCATAAATATAAAGTTGAGTTGTTTAATTATATGACATGGTGAGTGATATGAATATCAAAGAATGACGCTATCTTTCATGTAATTTATTGATTTGAAGAAGATCAAAATTTTGAAACTATCGTGCACTTTTCTTTTCTTTGGATTTGTACGTGGTTGGATATTAAGTTAAAACAATCATGACTCGAGGGGTTAAAAAACCATGTTATTCATGTAATTTCTTTCCGGATGTTAGTTAGATTTTTTAAACCATGTTATCGGCATATAAAATCATTTTGCTGTTAAAATAAAAAGAATAAATTCTAGTGGGTTAGAAGCATGTTTTCGTCATTTTATTATTCTAGTTGTGAGAACAAATCGAAACGCAAAATCATTTTTTCATCTATAATTTTGTCACAACCGACTAGTTCTTTTTGACCATAGTTAACATACGTGAAAACGTATTAATATTTTGATGGCCTCTAAAATTGTTTATGATAGTTAACGGTGATATTAAAACTGTTAACGTTCCAGATACCTTGATGATCCATGTATATATTATCATTATTCCAAAACACGATTATTAGGAAGCAAGAATCATATTATCCATTTATTGAACATGTGATTGTAACATTAATGGGTGATCGACATAAAGATGTTTTTTTGTTTCTTGACGAATTGAATAATTGACATGTTCTTCAATGAATGTTTTGTCACTGCCATATTATGTTATGTTTTATATTTCCGGCTTCAATTAGAAAAATAAAAGGTAAATTGACATGTGTTTTTTTATCTAGAAAATCATTTCTACCACCTATTATGCATAAAAGGTGGGATAAAATTTAAGATATTTTAAATATTTAAATACAAGCATAAATACACTAACGCTGTGTTCCCGAGTCTTATTTAAGGAGAGAAAAGAAAAGAAAATAAATGGAAGGAAAGAAGAAATAGTTGTGTTCCAGAGTTTTTTTTAACGGAAGGAAATGAAAGGATTGTTAGAAATTCATGTTCCCGAGTTTACTTAAAGAGGAAAAAAAAAGGAAATGGAATGAAATGAAAGGAAAAAGAAGGCTAAAAACAATCCTTCCAAAATGGAAGGAAATGGAGAGAAAGGAAAAAAAGAAAAGAAGAGAAAAGAAAAGAAGAGAAAGAAAAAGAAAAGAAAGTGTTTCTTTTCTTTTCTTTCGTTAAGTAAACTCGAGAACACAGCGTAAGAAAAATATTCTTACGTAAGAGGACTGGGGCAGGTTACTATAAGATAAAAGATCTTCTATCTTATCAATAAAAAAATATATATTCATAAGGCCACCAGAGCGTATGCGAGGAGAGGCTGGGTATTGCTAACTAACCCAACTAGAACACCGCCCACCCCTTACAGGACACCTGAATGTGGTTCTGGGGTCGTCGAACCTAAAATTGTAGATAAATTAATGAAGGGATGTGGTTCCGATGAAAACACATATTGCACTTTTCTTGGCCTAAACGATGAGATAAATTTGTATAACATACAATATAAGAAATATAACTTGGATATTTTAAACAGAATTATTTTTCACCCAACCTAAATTTATTTATACGTCATTTACCACAAAACCAAACCAGGCTACACTAACTTTTCAATAGTATTAAGAAGGTTTTTTAAAAATTACACAAAGAAACTTCCATATATCGAGCTAGCTACAACATAATTGTGTAAACATAAGTGTGTATGTACACCATGAGTGTGTGCATATTCTTTTTTAAACTAACGTATTTGATACTACATTCATACTTGAGTGTGTCATTTTAAGACTAGATGTTAACCGTTTATATTGATTTTGATACGTTAACTCTAACTTACTCAGAAACATTATCCAGAAGATAAAATAACACGTAAATGATATTAGCCAAAAAGTTTAAAAAACGATAATAAAAAATAAAATAAATAAGAATAAGTAGATTAAATGAGAAAATAAAGGGGGTGAAACGAAAATACAGGAGTCAGAGATTCATTCCCCAGCTTTTGACAATAAATGTGTCCGGCATCACTACTCTGCAAGCCTTCTTGTACTTTATGATGTCTCGCTACTTCCCTTTGACTTGTCAAATGACACTTATACCCTGCCTCCTTTATGATATATGTATTTTTTTTAAAAATTGTTATAGAACAATAACCAATTTTTAAAATTGTTATAATTTAATTGCTCATGTATATTTTTTTTAAAATTGGATCACCGAATGATCAAATCGAGTCATCATTAGTTTTGCTTATGTCTAGAAAGTAACGATGAAGAAAACATGAGTGTCAGAATTTTCAATATATAAAATTATATTAAAAATAAAAAGAGCATGTTAATTATGAAAGAAATAAAAAAGTACCTAAATTTACGTCAACGTTCCATATCAGCATCAAAAGATAGAAAAAGGTATTTTCTAATTGAAACCAAAATTATAACATACTAAAAACATGTTAAGACTTTTAATTGATATAAAATATAAAACTGAGTGACCTGATTGAAACATTTTTAAAACTTGAGTTACATAATTAGAACACTTTTGAAAATTGGTTACTATTTTACAAAGTTACTTCTTAATTTAATCATATTTAGGCATTTAAGTGTAAGTTTATAGACGTAGTAGACCAGACTTTACATGTTAAGTAGACGTGATGAACTGCAATTAATAAGTTAAGTGATGTATAAAAGCCAATAAAAAAGTGCTGTATAAAGTTTAAGATTTTATTAATGTATACATTTTCATCACAAGGCTTTTACGTAAATTACGAATACGTATATGCTCTTTAGTTTTTAATGAGTATTTTACGTACATTTACCAATACGTATATACTTTTTATTTCTTGGTGAGTCTTTTATGTAAATTACAAGCACGCATATTCCGTAAAACTTGATGATCAAAATAATGTATTGTTTGGTTTTGCAAGATGACAGAAAACTTGGTCCTAAAACAATTTACAACTATTTTAAGTTTTGAGTTCACATAAAACAAAACGTATAGAAAAACATGTATGTGTCTAACAAGTATAGACCCGCCCGCTGCCCGTTTACATGATGTTAAATTGTTAACATTCAAACGATAACAAAAGATACATATTTGGATATGGTAATTGGATAGATTGTTTGTTATTACTTTAGTTGGTAAAAGTTTACAAGCTAAATATGTGTGTTGATGTTATCTTCCTACTCTAATAAAAGGATATCTGGGATGACACGTGTCAACACCACAATCATTCTCATCAAAATTTTTCCGTCTCTCTCTCTCCTATTAAATAATTACCTTAATTACTAATAATACTATTTAACACTTTTTAGATTTAATAAATTAATAAAGAGATTTATTTATTAATGTTATTTCTAAATAATTAATTTTTTATAAAATAATAAATTATTTAAAGCATAAGACTTTTTTAAAAAATACGAAATATTTAAAATTTGTATTTTTAAAAAGTTATTTTTTTAAAACCAAAAATAATTAAATTTAAGAGTTATAATAAGAAAATTTTTAAAAATGATATTTTTGTACGGTTCGTTTTAGAATAAAATGTAAAAAATAAAGTTTTAAAAAGTTGATATCACTACTTTATAACTTACAGTCATTTCTAATACATTATAATTTCAGTGATATTATATTTTAAAATATTATTTTATAATTAATAAATTTTGTTATATTAATTTTTATTTATTCAACCCGTGTAACACACGGGTTACTATAGCTAGTTTTATATATAAGGGCAAACCTTTTATTTCTAAAAAAATATACAAAGGATACCTTCAAATATGTTATCCTCTAAAGAAATTCGTTGTTGAGTTATACTTAAAATCTGAAGTTTATGGGAAACAAAATTTAAATAAATACATAAAGCTAGGATTTTATAAAAATATTATTATTAAATACGTACATCAGGATTTTTAATTCTTTCTTAAATGACAGATTTACCATACTTTTACTCCTAAATTATTTCATACTATTAGTCCTAAAAAAATATTTATACTCATTACAAAAGGGTCCGGCAATGTATAGTAGGTATATTCATTTGGATCAAACATGAATATAAACAATTACAAATCTTGCAACCAAAAATCATTTATGAGGTCTATGCCAGTGAACATTTATTAGCTCATTGGCACATTTCAAATCCAAATCTTCGTTTACCATTCCAGATCTGCTTTTATTAATGCTGCTGTCTATCCAAATCATAGATATAAATAATACGAGTACCTATTACTTATTTAATTTATCAATAGTGATTGTATTTATGATACTCGTGTGGATTACAAGGCCTTTGTGGCTTTGTTGAGTCCATATTTGTATGTGAACATGATCATATCTTATTATCTACAACTTGGAAATCTAGGGTTCTGCATGGCTCAAGGACCACCAGTGAACAACTCAACGGTTCATCACAATTTGATGTCAAATTAAGTTGGTCATAAGTTCGACAGGAAACCGTAAGGAAAGTGACGAATAAGAAAACCCCGCTTAAAAGGTAGGGGATGGATCCAATGGTGTTCTTTTTACTCATCTATGATGGATGGGATATTTAGATTTCTAACAAAATGGCAATGGTTAAAAAGTTAACTGTTAACAATTAAGTTAAATCCTAAAACCCTATCAATAGATAGATATGAATGAGATTTACTGGACATGATTATGATAATGAAACTTATTGTAGAAAGCGGAATATCTGTAAAATGTGTTTACACTTTTGGTTTCTTGTAAATACCGAAATTCTTGTTGAGGATGCAAATTCTAATCTATTTTATCTTGATTATTTCATGCGGAGTCAAATATTAATTATACTTGTGATTTTTAATAAATTGTTAGAAATTAGAAAATTCCAATCAACTTACATTGATTACTTAGGGGCTGTTTGGTAGCCTCTTAATGATTCCATTAGAGGCTACATCTGAATCATTAAGAGCTTTGAATGTTTGTTTCAGAAAAACAGAGGCTCTTAACTGAACCATTCAGCACTGAATGGTTCAGATATCAGAAGACGCTGAATGAAGCTTGAGACACAAATACCCTCTCCCATCTTCAACCTACTTCCCGTCATCTCCTTCCCCCACCCCTGCACCGGCGTCGGCTCTTCACCGTCGGCCGGCCAGACTGCAGCCAGCCCCTCCCCCGACGACTCCCGACCGCAGGCCCGCAGCACCGCCCTACTCCGCCATCCCCGTCTCTTCACCTTCGTTGATAGCAGACAACCGCCGGCCGCCTAATCCACCCGCCTACGCCGCCCGCCGATTCTGCCATCCTCGCCTCCGCCGCCAGCCTCCTCCGCCATCCCCGCCTCCGTCGCCGCCGCCTTCGCCGCCGCCGCCTCCGCCATTGTAACCTCCTACCTGCAGATACCTAAAATTGGTAAGAAAATCATTTTTTCTTCAAAATTCTTTTTATTTTCATGTAGTATACATCACAAAATTCTTCAAAATTGGTGAAATGCCCCAAAGAATTTGTAGTTCAAGAACCGACGAGAGTGTACCAAATTTTATTTTTCACTTGGGTTTTGGGTATTGTGATTCTGTTCTTGATATTGCTTGGATACTGCTCAATTCCCACCATTTCAGATAGCTATGAGGTCAGTTTTTTGTGTCTCGTTTACCATTTAAGAAGCTGCATAAATTCCATGCTCTATCAATTGATGATACATGGCATTAGTTATTTGAAGTGTTAATACCCTTAATGCCATGTCACAAGCTGATAGATATATGTTTGATGTTAGTTGATTGATGTTGGATTCTGTTTTTAAGTTAAATAATGTGCATATTGCCTGTTAGAACATGTATGCTGGTAGGAATATGAAGAATGTAACCTGCTTAAGTAAAAAGAAAGACTTAAGAACATCATGCAGTCATACTTGGTTTTTATATGAGTAATAGCAATTCTAGAACCTTGGGTGTGTGAACTTCATTTCTGTGTTAGATTATTCAAGAATCCTTCATTTCTGTGTTAGATTATTGAAGAATTAATTAAGGTTATGGTGGATTATCGCGTGTATGCATGTATATTATGCATTTCAGCTAGTACATGTTCTTCGATAGTCACTATACATTATTTCTGTGTTGATGACATATCAATTCAGGTTATGGTGGAGTACTTATGGATGTATGTAAATTTCTGTCGTATTTAATGCATTTCATCCATTATATGTTCGATTGTTCAATATTCATAGATACTTCATTTATGTGTTGTGTTTATGGTGCAGTATTGTATGGTTGTATGTAAATCTCTGTTGTGTTTTATGAATTTCATCTATGATATGTTCTTCCTGTTCGATAAATCACTAGACATACATGCTTCCCTTCCGTGTTTGATGACTCGAGGTTATGGTGGAGTGTTGTAGGTTGTATGTAAACCTGTGTTGTATGTTATGCATTTCAAAATAACATATATATTCTTCCTGTCTTTGATAATTCACTGTACACTAATACTTCATTTCTGTCTTTGTGCTTATCCATAATTCCATTCCATGCAATCTTTAAGAAACCAATTGAATTGATAGGGGGAGAAAAGAGCGGGGATTTTGATTTTGGGATCGCACACAAAAGATTTAAGAATTGGATTGCTGATGCCAAACAACGTTTATCCACCTTCGATAAAGCTTTCAATGAAGCTGCCGGCGTTGCTTACTTGAGTTTGTGCTCCTCCTTGACCACGGGTGTCCTTTGTGACTTTGTTATCTTGGAATTCTGCGATACTTTTTCCATTCCTCAACCATCGCCACAGTCACAGGTAAACTATTTAATTGGATACAATGTAGTACCTGCTCTACAATCAAAGTTGTCAAATAATGCATGTAAGTATGATGATATGGAGTTATATGGCTCTTCTTTGTGCATCACATTTAGAAAGATGGTGTTACAAAAGCAAATGTTTTTTTTAATACTAGCAGTCAAGAACATTACTGTAGTTTTGTTTTGTTGTTGACTGATATGTTACGCATCATGTACAGTTTCTTTCACTTTGTGGAGACTACAAGCCATTGGTAACATCTTTTTTAGCTAAAGGACGCATGGAAAAGGCTAATAATATCGCTCTCATGAAGGCTTTTAATTATATGAATAATTTGCGTGATAATTAGTTTCAGTTGATTAATATTTGAATTACTTTGTAATTGGATATTAGTATGTTGTATTTGAAATATTTTGAGTTTGAATTTTAATATGTTGTATTTTGTTAACCTATTGATCATTCGCGTACAGTCATTCAGACATCTAACCAAACAGATACATTTTATTCAGCCCAAAATAATTCAGAGGGGTAAAATTGTCATTTTGTACAGTCATTCAGAGATTCAACCAAACAGCACATTTTGGTTCAGCACTTACTGGTTCAGAGCCTCTTAACCATTCAGACATCTTAACCATTCAGCACTTAATGATTCAGAGCTTACCAAACAGCCCCTTAGTTTTCAAAGTTGTTATCTTATAATTTAATTAATATTATTTTTTAACTTTTAGTTTTGTTGTTAGAAGAAATTCTATTTGCTTAATACTTATAGATTTACACTCACATAACACTTGATTTCCACTTGAATAAAGAATGTATGTCTATTTATCATTTTTTAGAGACAACAAGTGTAAATCTATAATGATTATGCAGTGAAAATAAATGTGAATTTTTTTAATTTTATTGATTGAATCACCAATATGCATTACATCTGTCAATAAACCATAGTTAGAGCACAATACAATTTGCTTTTCTTAATGATAAAATCAGTCTTATACTTGTTTCTTTCACATGGGACTCAGAACCTACAATCATCTTAACTGAAAACCATCTTATAAACATATTGGTAGGCCAAGGAAAGAGTGTGTGTGTGTTTTTGAATCATTGACATGTGTTAGCTTGAATTAGGTAATTACTTGGTGAAAGAAGAAAAGGTAACTTTTCTGGCTATGCCCCACCATGCACTAATATTGGCAGAACCTTTTTTTGAAAGATTACTTTCTTAACTGTGAAATCTTTTATCAAGTTAGTGGTTAGTGGGGTTCGAACCCCTGACCTCCATGTTAATAATTGAAAGCCTTTGCCACCACACCAAAGGGTGGGGCTTAATATTGGAAGAACCTGCATGCATGATTCCATTATACCCCATTGGAGTCTGTCACCAAGGTCAAAACTTTGAAGCAAAGGATCAGCATAAAGTGACCCGCCCCCCCATCAAAAAAAAAAAAAAAGGAAAGAAAGGTTTGCCAATTAACTAAGGTTCTCATGAACTGAAAAGTAAGTAAAGTTTAAACCAACCATCCCTTTTTTACATTGTCAAAGTTACAAAAGAAAGAAAAAAGTTACTTTGCTTTTTATGTGGAAAGACATATTGATTGAAAATGAGGTTAGTTTACTAATAACCTAAGTCTTTATTTAATTTTTTAATAAGAATTTTAGGCTATTCTAAAAAGTATCATCTCTTTATTTCTTGATAACAATTTCGTCATGTTGTGCTATGAGATGATAATCTTTGTAATAACAAGTGGCGATGTTGGCCCATATCCCCACGTCGTTGATAGAATTTGCCCTTTGTCGTACGCAATATGCCTTGGCCGACTTGAGTTGTTTTGTCTACATCGATCTTATGTTTTTCTGATTATAGCGGGCTTTCTTTTTTCTTTATTTTCATGTAGAGATCTATAGTTTTTAAAGATGAAATGAAAATATGAAGAATGAGACCAGCTAGAATGATGAGGAATGCACCGGCCTTCATGAATATACTCAATTGTTGCTTCTTTTTAGTAAATGATTGGGAGAGATGCCATGCCAATTTTCCACCTCATAGAAATAAGTTTTGCTTGATTTAAAGATCTCTAAATAGATTTAGGGCTGGTTGATGTGGTCAGCAGTGGATACTGGGTCAGAGGTCTCAAAAAAACTGACTGGGTCAGATGATAAAACAAGGGTGGGTCAGAAGGACTGACTCGGTCAGAACCTATTTTTTGCAAATCAAACGCGCTGACTGGTTGACCGAGTCAGCAGTCAGCAGTCAGAGCATCAGTCAGATGCAATCAAACAGCCCCCTACTCGATTTCCAACTTTATATGATAATTTTTATGTATAATTATTTTTTATAAACATATAAATATAATCCACAAAAGAAACTCCTTAAGATGAAAACAAATATGAGATGTTTATTGCGATAATTATACGTTGAATATGGTGGTTAAGGAAAGCTACTTTTGAATTTCTCCACTAAGCAAGATGTAGAATTATGGTTTTGATTTTGAAATTGTTTTGACCATGCTTCAAACACAAGCATGCAAGTTTTTTTTAAGAGCAAAAGTCTCAAAAGAATCAACCTGCCCTTTTGGATAGTTCTGTAAAAGGATAAACTTATTTTAGCCTACTTTAATTGTTAGTCAAGTTTTTCACTTATTAAATAATAAGGTTAGGGTTTATTATGTGCTTAAAAGTTGAGACCTATCTTTTAAATAAAAATTAAACAAGGTGCAATATGGGTTAAATTATAATATTAAAATAAAAAGTGGTTTTTGACGCGACAGATATTTAATTAAATTTTGTGTATGGTTAAATAATTTATTTATCATACTTTTCTAGAAACGGATAGGCACTAATATCTCTACATAAAAATGCAATAATTTTAGTCGTTTATTTCCAAAATAAACTAATTCATCATTTAGTCCTCATAACTCATTATCATTCATTTTTAGTAAATTACAAATTGTATATTTTATTAATACACGAAATTGCATCATATGCCATTTAGTTTAATAATTACATCTAGTGTCCTTTTTTTAAATATGTGCACACCTATTGTCCTTTACACTAACTTTCAGTTAATATACAGTTAACTCAGTTACGTATCTCTCACATGAGGTTCATTTTTACCATTTTCTTTTCACATCTTATATACTAAACAAATAAAAAAATTAATTACTTTATATGAAAAATAAAATTAAAAGATATTGGACCGTTGGATAAGTCAGTGAACCTGCGTTCTTCTTACGTTTAATATCATTAAATCCATCATCCCCCTGTTTGATAGCCCAATACCGGTCATCTTCATCACCTACAACATCTTACACACCATTGAAACCTCTTGAACTCGAACAAACAATGATGGTAATTGTAAGGCATCAGTGATACTAATTTTAATTTACAACTAGATGACTCATTTATAATTCTCATTCACCCATCAGGTCTAATTTATACATCTATATTCTTTTACATTTAGAAAAGCACATGGAATCAAGATGCACGTTTGGTTGAACGCCTAAAATAATTTCTGTGGCAGTGACTAACTTTGTTATTATAGTTATCAATACATAACATTAAATGAGAAATGATTATCCTTCAAAATATATGTCTAGATCCGTTGGTGATATTCCATCACTAAACTCAATTTTACTAACTCAATTTTCTAGTAAAGAGAGTTATTTTATAGATTTACTAGGTTAGATACACGTATATTACATATGTTGAAATAGTAAACATCGTATGTGAGAATATGAAATTGTAAGATAGAAAAACACACATGGTTTTAAGAAAATAGAATCATGATGTTCATTTAACCAAAGAAGTTGCTTTATAGGGAGCAATCGATCATCGTAATAGTGTTTGAATTCATGAATCTTGATATTTTAAGAATGTTGCACTACTAGAAAACTGTTAACAGATGACGCGCAAAAGATGACGCGCGAAAAAAGATAACGCGCATTTACGCGTATCATAAAATATTTGTCGTATTTTAAAATATTCTTAGAAAGGATGACACGCATTTTTGCGTGTCATCTTCATTTGTCATTTTTTAAATTTTTTAAAAACCTACAACTTAACCCGCCTAGTATCATCCCCTTTTTCCTCTTCTAATATCATTCCCTACTCCCCCTTTCTAATATCATCCCCCTACATACAAAAACCGCCATAGCACACTCGGTCATCCATTATCGATTCAAATTCTCGATCTCCAATCACTGTTCTTGTTCAATCACAGGTAAAAAGTTCAACAATCGGTTTGCATATTGTGTTATCATCGGTTTCTGAAGTAGATTTGATGTGCTAAAGTGTGTTTTTTTTCACTTTTTAGGGTTTTGATTATACAGATGCAGTATAAACGGAGCACGACGTCGATGACGCCGGATCATAGTGGAACAGTGGGAGCCGGAATGGCTGCTAATCCGTTGTCGTTTGTTACTCCTAGACCTGAACGCCGGCGTCTGAATTCTAGAGGTGTTGATTGGAATTCGGGTAAAGGTGAAGTTAATATACAAGTTCTGCTTAGATGCAGGTATATGTTGTTCTTTTATGATTTCTATTTTGATAGGTGTTTGAGTTTATGTGTGTTTTGAGGTTGTGTGTGAATCGATTCAAATCAGGGTTGGTTGTGTTGTTGCTGTTGGTTTTGAACAACTGATTGGGTCAAATGCTAGCTAGGTTGATTTTTGTGGTAGTTGCTGGAAACTCTAGGTTCAAACTAAAGAAAATTTGATTGTGTTGTTCTAGGGCATGTTTGTGAATCAGGGCTGCATAGTCTTGGTTAATTTAATACACAGTTTTCTTCTTTCTCAGGGCTGCATTTTTAGGTAATTACTTTGGAACCACACTGTTAGAATTTTTTTAGTGCAACTTGAACTAATTAATCCATTTGTATGTGCTCTAAAGTAACAATGGTCATGATATGGACGTTTATCACTATGATTATTAATCTAATCCTTTGTTTCATCTTAATAGTAACAATAGTGATAATACAGTTTACATATAGGGAGAGATTTCAAACAGCATTTGCTCAAACAATTGCACCTTGAAGGCTGTAGGAGGCTTGAAAAACTGCGTGACAAACTCGAAGGTATACTCGATCCCTCTCTCAGCTAACTTTTGATTGCCTTACTTTGTGTTTGATAATTGAATATGATAATTATGTATGATTTCAAATAAATTTAATATAAACATTATTTAATAATAAACAGATTCGGGAACTTGAGAGTACACATATATTGAAAAATTAACACATTGGGCATAAGTACCCTGCTAATTAATCAAAATTATCTTTTGATTCTTGTTTTAACTTGCGATGACTTCCTGCCTTGATATTTCATGAATAGGCTGCTATAATGGTTAGGGGGCAAGTTTTTAATTGTTTTATGTTATCTGATCTAAATATGTAATATGTTACTTGTGCTTGTGATGTTGATGATCTCATGATGCTTTGAATTTGCTCGGTGGTGTATTCTAATCTAATTTTGATAAACTGATCACAGATCAACAACTGTTGGATGATTCCAATAAGAGCTACGAGTCGGTTTAATAAACCGGTGAAAGTACAAGTGGCTGCTATTTCTAAAGATCCAGTTAAGTCTTTGAATTACTATTGACTTTTTGTAGTTTGGTCATTATCACTACTAAAACATATATATTATAGGTTTATTGGTCAATCCCTAATATTAATCACTTTTGAAAAGTAAAGGTGGCGAGATTGGCAGATCGAGTAAGTTAGGTGACATGTCAAAACGGGTTTGGTTCAAACATACATATTTTGGTTCATGTGTTATAGTACCTTTTTAATCACCATTCAATTATAGGTTCTGGAACTGGGAGTACCCGTTTGGCTTGTCACCCCTGTTGTGTGAAACATAACGTGTGTTACAGTTAATGAGGGGCTTGAAGCTAGGGGCTGAGCTTAGTGCACCATCTTGGACGGTTCATGTGATTAGGGGCCTAGTGTTTTGGTGGGTTCTGGTTCTTGGGGTGCAGGTTATGAGGGTTGCTTGGTATGTTGGTTTTACAGCTCAAATTGCGCAAAACGGTTATGCTATTGAAGTTGAAATTTCTTCTGGTTGATACTGAGGTATTGTTAAAATTTCCTATTACTAATTTGGTATTGTTTATAAAGTGAAACAATAAGCTATAAATGTATAGAGTTTTAGCAACGTCTTGTAGGTACTTGAAAAGATTTGTTTAATCAATGGAGCTCAAGCTTGAGTGAGCTCGAGCTGAGTTTTGATCTAGATGTGCCTCATGTATGATTGATCTGGCTTTTAATTTTTTGTTCAATTTCTAATATAATGGTACAAATTGTTTAATAGTTTGTTAGAGTTGAATATATGTTGCACAAGTTGATGTTAGAGCTGCTCTACAATCAAGTGGACAGAATTACGCTAGAGCAGAGAGATTTTATGTTCACAAAGACATCTATTCTGCATTTGTACCTGCAGTTGTCAAGATTGTTAAATCTGTTACAGCTATAAGAATGCTTTTGTCCACCTCAATTTTTAAACATAAATAATGCATTAAGTATGATTTATAGCTTTATTACATGTGTCAGGTAAAATGCACATTTATGTATCTAAAATTGTAAATGTTATTCTAATGGGCAGGAATTATAACCTGTTGGGTATGGTTTGTGTTTCACACCTGACTTGTGACCTACCTTCTTTGACATTTCTACTTTTCTGCAATGTTCTGTACTTGACTTTTTAATTGAAATGCTTTGCAGGAATTAAAGTGAGGGTATATTGCCAAGTTGGGAAAGCAAATCAAGGGAAGTTTGCACTAGATGTTGCTGTGAAGACCCTTGGCCTGTACAAAGAGTATGTTCCATTATGTTTATAATTGGCCTGCTGATCAGGTGCCTTAATTTTGAATTATGTAACAAGCTTTAAAGTTTTTTTTTGAACTAATTATATTACAAAAATACATTAATATGATCATTAAGTGAGTCTATAAGTAAATCCCAGCAAGGTTTCTTATCAATTTAATGATGGTGAAGTGTGGTTCTGATTAGATTTATAAGTCGGACTGTTTTGCAAATTGTTCGTGTAGGTACCCCTGTAGATTGTGTTTCATTAGCATTATCTGGGGCATTGTTTGCATGGTCCAAGCCTCTTATGGTATGTTCTTTTGGTTCTTGAGGTGTCATCAATCATAATGCTCTCATAAAATGTTGACTCATTTTTATTGTTTCATTTTGGAATGACAAACAGGTGATATATTGTTGGAGTTAACAAAGGTCCAAGTTGTGGCCATGATATGTTTGCAGTTGCGAGTGAACTCGACAAATCAATGATTGGTCACCTTCTAGGAGCAGCTGGTGTTGTAGAAGCCGTTGCAACTGTGGTCGTGTTACGTTTCAAGTTTTATTTATATGTAGGGCTACTTATTAGATAATTAAATGAATTTGGAACTACTTTGTAATTTTGCATATGCATGTGAACTTGGAACAACTTTGTAATTTTTGTTAGTATTTAATTAAATAAATTTTGTTTTGCTATCATTTGACAGTTATTGATTTATAGTTTTATAAAAACAGCAGGTAAAATTTATAAAAATTAATGTGTATATATATATATATATAAAATAATGCAGCTAAATTTATGACGTGCATTGCGCGTCATCTATTGCACGTCATAAAAATTTCATAGATGACACGTGGATGCGCGTCATCTAGTCGTTTATGACTACCCCTTCCTTGACGCGCATTGCGCGTCATCTTTTGCACGTCATAAAATGCGCGTCATCTTTTGCGCGTCATAAAAAGATGACGCGCGGATGCGCGTCATCTATCATTTATGACTACCCCTTCCTTGACACGCATTTGCGCGTCATCTGACCCCCAAGATGACGCGCAATGCGCGTCATCTTTTGCGATTTTTCTAGTAGTGTTGTTTTTAAAAAAATACGATGTTGAGAGTTGTTTTAATTTCAACATTGATTAGTTAAAAATTGAAAGTAAATTTAATTAAAGTATTTCAGATGAAATATGTTTTTATATATTTGAAAATAAACTAATTATACATATATTAATAGAGAAGAGAGGAACAGTAATAATAATAATATTTATTGAATTAAAATTCATAGTAGTTGTTTATAAACCATCTAAAATAGTCAAAGTTGTTTTAAGATTAAAGTTATTATTTTTGTTTGAGGCAAACAGTTCCAAAAGATGGAGCGATGCAGTTGTTTTTTAATTAAAATTTATTATCGTTCATGGTGTGCAACTGCAACTGATCGTCCGGATTTCAAGCCCGATTAGTAGTATATTTCTGTTACCGTAGTTATTTTGTTTCATATGATTTTCAAAAGACTGTGATACAATCCATTTGGTCCTGGGTATTGATCCGAAACGTGTGAAACCTGATCTTTTCGTCATCATCTTTTGCTAGTATGGTTTATCTGAGCCTCGGTTAATCATGTTCATCACACGCGCAATACGCGTAATTGGATTTAACTAGTTTGCTTAAGATAGTAATAAATGAACATCTATTCAAGAAACTATCTTTATATACTAATTATAATTTTAATTGTGATGATGAGATAAGTACAATTTTAAATAGAGCCTAGATGAAAATTACGTAAACAACAAAAAATAATCATATGACTCGTTGTGTTTTTGTTTTATTAGAAAAGTAAATAATAAATTTTTAGATACATCTTAATCTAGAATATATTATTTCTACTTAAATTAGTATAACATCCCCAGTAAGTTAAATGATCAGTTGTATCTCGAATCCATTGGTAGCCAGATGCATTAATTTCAAATGTGTACAAAAACCCTTTTCAACTACATTTTGGGGCACTTCATAAATTGTTTCTTATCCTACTCGCCAAGCCTCCAAGCAACTCGAATTATTTGGTTTTGATGGCAACAAAGTTGACAATAATTAATGAGGCCACGATATTTTGTTTATCATTTTCAAATTGGTATGTATAGTAAAACCTTTTTTATAAACATAAATTGCGTGTTTATGTTATTGTATTTAATTACGTTTTGATGATGTTATATCTTGTATGTGTCAAATAATATGCTTTTACTATCTTATTTATTTCTATCTTTTACATGTATCGTTACAAAACGATTTACATTTACTCACAACAATTTCCGTCACAAACCCGTTGGTGAAAGTGTTCACCAACGAAAATTCGCTGATGATGCTCCCTTGAAAACATGGTCTAGTTTATTTGGTCTTTAAGTGATAACTGATGACGATAAATAACAGACCATAATAAATATTGGTCAACACATAATTGTTCATAGAAAATACGTTTAATGGTTTTTGCAAACATGTTTCTTTGTTTTGTTTTGATAGGCAGATAAGTCATTCTAAATAGAATACCTATGTTGTAACTTTAGTGGGATCACTAAGGACGACGACACTCAGATCACTATTTGAACGAACAAATTTCCTCACATACAACCAAGTTAAAAAGTTATGTTTGTTCGTTTAGCACACCATGTTTAGCTAGGATGGCGCAAGTTGGAGAGCCATCATAAAAGTTTTTTGTGACAAGAGGTTGATTGTTAGGACATCCAGAAAACAAAAATATGGAAGTTAGATATAGCGGTACCGAAGATAAGGATGCTAAGGTAAATGTGTGAGTACATGTGGTTGGACTGCATGAGATAAGGAGTCTTGGGATAAGTCAGTGAGGCAACATTTTAGATAAAATAAGGGAAGGAAGATTTGGATGGTTGTAAGTGAAGGAAAAACAACATCGCACATAAAGAGCGTGTAAACCAACATAATAGAGGAGAAGAGGAACAACGGCATACCCAAACTGACATGGGAAGAGTATAGGGACATAGACAAGCCCAAACTGGTATGGGAGGAGTAGATTAGGCAGGATTTTATAGGATTACATCTATGTGGACATGATAAATTATGGGAGTTAGTAGAGGTGATCGATAAAGATTAGGGAAATTTTGGGGATCATGCATATTTGGTCAATGTTGGGGCTTCATATATTGTCTGATACTTAGTTAGGTTTGTATTTACTCTTAAGTTTTAGTGTTAGTTACTTCCTTTGTTTACCTTTAGTCTTAGGTTTACCGTTACTCTTAGGTTTGCCTTTAATATTTGAAAGGTTGTGGCTAGGCTTGTATTTCACTTAGATCTGTCTTTGATCTTAAGAGTTAATGTTTGCTACCCTCTGGGTTTGAATTTATTTATTTAGTTCACCTTTAACTAATCACCTTTAGCTTTGGAATTTTTATGCTTTTCATGTTCTTTAATTTTTTATTTATTAAATACTATTATGTGACATGTTTTTCATTTATTCATTTTCTATATCTTCCTTTAAAAAAGAGGTTTTTCTGAGTCGATGGTCTCTATTGGAGCAATCTCTTAGTCTTATGCGATACATGTAAAGCTAGTCCCGGTCTCATCTTCCTAAACCCTAGTACATGAGTGTGATTTGTTGGAAAGGTTGAAGTGAAAAGTAATTGTATAATAGGTAAATTATGGTTATTTGTGAAGTACAAAAAGAGATTAGCGTTATTGTTAAAGGATGTAGACATGGTCATATGGCCTAAAGTCCCAATTGATAGCATGAAGAGAAAACTAACGTTAGATATATGGGCGAAAATGTTAGTATTTGATCCCTCTAAGAGCGCATAGCTTCTAATGACACCCAAAATATCGTCATTTAAAGCATTTTTTTTATAAATTTAAAAAATGCCTCTAAATGATAATCACTTTAAATATTGTGATTAAGATATTGATAAAAATAAGTGTGTGTTAACATGACTAGAATTTAACCTATTTGTGACAACATTTCCAGAAAAGGCTTCAGTATGAAAGCCAAAACTATAGCTTTTTGCACATACTTGGCTTTTGTCACCAAACCTTGAGATTATGACATATTTAATGCATCTAATCATGGGTGAATGATATTTTATAACTACCTGGATAAAACATTTAGATGAAGGACATAATTTGTAACTATAGAATCTAGAGGGAAGAATATTAGAATATATGACATTTGCAGTTCACTCAAAGTAGTTAGTGAACATTCCCTATAAACCCCTCAAACTTTCTGTACACATAAAAATGCCCCAACCACAAATCATCAAATGCTTTAATTTAAAATAAGCCATTCTGATTGCTTTAGACATTAAAGCCACCACCCAACATCACATGAAAAGCCATAAATAAACAATGGTCCCAACAACATGAATTGCACCCCATAACATCTTGGTTTCAATGTTTCAACATTTTTGCAAATTTATCTAACTTTAGGACACAAAAAGATATATGGTTTTTAATAGTAACTAAAGTATGTTTGGGGTAAAATATAGTTGTAAGGTTAAAAAAATCAGGGATATAATGTATTATTCTATATGTATCAATTAATGTATATATTTATATTAAGCCTATATCTTTTTTTCTTTGAATGGCTACTTGGATCACTAATGAGTCAGTGGTCCACCCGATCATCTTCATTACTCGAGTACGAAACCTTAGACCACTCTCAATAGGAAACTCATCAAAGGTGAAAGAAAACTCACTGGCTCAACTTGAAACCTTTTCTTTATCACATGTAATACTTGAATCTAAAATCTCTTATTTTACTAAAGTCTTGGGCTACCTTAGCTCAACCACTTGTCAATCAACTGGGCTAAGGATTAGCATTATCTTGTATAAATAAAATGGAGATGAATAATCAGCATGATTATCCTAATCAAGCTGTACATTTGAAGCGACAAAATGTAAGACTCAGTTGTTCATTAAGAATCGAACATGTTCACGAATATTTACGAACACATAACCAAATAATTCACCAACATAAACGAACATATACTATTCAAAGGTAAACGCTTATAATAATAATCATATGCATGATTATGAACAAACATATTACCAAACGTTTATGAACATAAGCAATTATAAAGTATATATATTAGGTTGATTAAAAAATAAAAATTACAAAATATATAAAGATTAGGTAGATTTATTAAAATAAAAGTTCTAATATATGTAGATATCTAATAACCGAGCTTGCAAACAAAAACGAGCGAACACGAACAAATGTAAATAAACATCAACAAAAACATTATCGAACGTTCACAAGCAGAAGTGAGCGAACAAAACCTCTTTTCATGAACGAATGGATATTCTTGTTCATTTTCGTTCATTTATCAAACGAATGAACGTAAGTGGACTTCCCACTGTATGATTCACGAAATGCTAGTTGAATGTTTGGTTCGTTTATACTCGTACGTGCAAGGGAGGGGTTCTGATGGTTTGTGTCTTGTCACCTGTGTGTGAGTTGGACTGTGTGAGATTTATGCTTATTGGGCCTATCCGGAGAAAAATGAAAGCCCTGCAGCCCAAATGCGCGCATTACAAATTACAAAATGCAAATTAAAAAAGTTATAAATGTATCCTTTTGTGGGCCAGTTATTGGGCTTACTCAAACGGACTCTTATAAAACTAACTAGATTTTTTTACTTGTCTTGCTTTGCCGCGACATCATACACAGCGTTAGTCGCGCTTTGCCGCGACATCGTACACAACGTTTGTCGCGTTTTGCCGCGACATCGTACACAGCGTGATAGAGTATATACCACAATCAGTTCAACTCGTTTCCAAACTAAATTTACATTGAAATGTAGAGTAATTCGAACTTATAGCATTGAATAAAAACGTATTATGTTTGACCGGACTCCTTTTGAAACAAAATTATGTCAAAACGTAGACCAACCCAAAACATATATGAAAAAAGCACATGCAGTGTCGTCGACATATGCGACGTGATAAGGTATATATATTACAATTCGCACTCGACTCGTTTTTAAACTAATTTTACATCGAAGCGTATTTATACCGTCGAATGAAACGTATTATATTTGACCCAACACGTTTTTGAACTAAATTACGTCGCAACGTGCACACCGTCGAAGGAAATGTAATGTATTTTACCCGACACATATATTTACGTCGAGGCATATTTATACGTCAAACGAACGTTTTATATTTGACTCGACCCACTATCCCAAACAATAAACAAAATTTTCCAACCAATAACAAATACAATAAAGGACAAAAATAACCGCTCATTTAGTTTCTAAATAAATAGAAAAATATTAAAAAGTCTTGTGGGCAGTGTTGAAGAAACCATGAAACAGGACTAAATCTTAAAAATTTTTGTGATTAAAGTTGAAGAAACCAAACTCCCCTATTCATTTCATTTGATTTATTATTCAATTTCAATTTCTCCTCGAACGATATGCACGTTTCAACTTCTCGTTGAGCGATATTATGGTTGTGGAAGGCAGCATATTACATACAAAGGTAAACAAACGATAATCATCGTTCTTAAAAACAATAATCATCGTTAATACATAAACTCTAGGTTGAAACCTGAAAGATTTCGGATTCTTGCAATCAAATATCAAAGGTTTTATTCTGATCACCGATATAGACAAAAGAAAAATGGAGTCATCAGGGCCGGAGCCCTTGATGAACAAACCTCTAGTAAATCATCGGTGATAGAATCGATCAAGGGATGTTCTTTAGCCGGAATGCGGATACCGAAAGACGAGCTGAGGCGAAAGATCACGATGCCGGAGTACATACGGTTTGCGATACGTGATGCCATTGCTGCTAAGGACATTGATGCAGGAAAACACCATTATGTCGAGACTTACCTTCCTGCAGTCGCTTCCGACGGTGGTGATCATGCGAGTTCTATTGTCGCGCCCGAATCGCCTTTGGTTGTTTTCGTTAATTCTAAGAGCGGGGGACGCCATGGCTCTGATCTTAAATCTAGGTTGCAAGATTTCATGGGTGAAGAACAGGTTCTTGTTTGTTGTTTATGATGTTTTATAATGTTTGTTTGAGACATGATTGTTGCATGCATGGTTGTTTGATTTTCATTTTTCTAGTCATGTTTTCTTTTCTTATTCTTGTGTGTAATGTATATTAGGGTTGATGAGCAAATGAGCGATAATAAAAGCTTCATTGTAGCTCTTAGTTTTACCAGTTGTAACAAGAAGTCATCGTTGTTTATGCGACTTAATAATAGTAATCAAAAGAAACTTAAGATGAAATAGTTAGTCTAGAAAATATGTTTGCTAATGAGGGTTCTTCCAAGTTACAAACTTTTTAGCATTTTTGCAAGAACAATGGTTGGTTATTAATGTAAGATACGACCTTACTTAAAGATCTGTTCTATAGGCTCGTACTTTTGTATTCCTGATTCTAAGTTATTAATGTAAGATTGAATGTTTCTGGTAATCTAGATTCAAGACTTTGAAACCTCTCAAAGTCCTAATAGGTTAATTCAATATAGTTGTATAGTTAAATTTAAAATGTTTCAATAAACATTTAAAACCTCTCAAAGACCAAACTCTTCTTATTTCTGGTTGTGTGCAGGTCTTTGATCTTCATAATATCAAACCTCATGAATTCGTTCAATACGGATTAGGTTGCATTGAAAACTTTGCTACTCTTGGAGACTGCTGTGCCAAAGAAACCCGCGAAAGATTAAGAATTATAGTATGTGATTATGTATACTGTCAAATAAAATCAACTTAAGCGACAAACTTACAAATGGAAATCAAGATATTAGTTTTCTTTTCAATAGGTTGCAGGAGGTGATGGTACTGTGGGTTGGGTCCTTGGGTGCCTTGGTGAGCTTCATGAACAAGGTCGAGAGCCCGTTCCACCAACTGCGATTATTCCTCTTGGTACAGGAAACGACTTATCCAGGAGTTTCGGTTGGGTAATCTAATATTTCCAATTCTCGTGGATAATATTCCTGTTTTCTGATTGCATCTGTTTCTTGAATTTTTTTTGAAAACTTGTACGTACTTTCAGGGTGGTTCATTTTCTCTCAAATGGAAAGCAGCCATAAAGAGGATTCTTGATCGCGCTATTCATGCTCCAGTAGCGCGCCTTGATAGGTAAGTTGCTGCATTAGATCCACTGTATCGCATTGGTCTCTGACTTCAGTTGTTATTCTCAGTTGGAATCTTGTGATATCAATGCCAGCTGGTGCCGAATTGGATACCCCTTATGCATTGAAGCATACTGAAGAGGTTGTCCTTGATCAGGTATGGAATTTATGTATGTGTATAAGATATAGTCGAATCAAAGCGTTTTTTGTTTTTAGTTTTAACTGATGGTTGAATTTCAATGGGCTTGTTTGCAGGATTTAGAAATTGAAGGACAATTGCCTAAGGAAGTATCTTGCTACCAAGGAGTCTTCTACAATTATTTTAGCATAGGTGCGCGCCAAATTACTTATAAATACACATAAAATGGCTATGAATTATGCATATTTTTCAAGATTCGGTTACTTTGGTTGAATAGTGTATGCATGAATAGTTCTGAATGTTGATCATTTGTTTTGTGTGCAGGAATGGATGCCCAAGTGGCATATGGTTTCCATCATCTACGCAATGAGAAACCTTATCTTGCTCAAGGTCGTATTGCAAACAAGGTTTGAACTTTATTACTTCAAGCTGAGGTTCTTGCAAATTCTGATACATTATGCAGATTCTTGTTATTATGAACACACGATATAAGTTTAAAGAGTTTGATATATCAGGATTTTTGGGACCTTTCTTTTGTCACAGATAATTTACTCAGGATACTGCTGCAAGCAAGGGTGGTTTTTTACGCCTTGTATAAATGACCCGAGTTTGAGGTAAGAATTTCTTCTTATAACTTTGTTATAGAGTAATCTGTCTTACATTTGCATTAACTGTTTTGACTCTTGCAGGGGACTGACAAATATTTTAAGGTTGCATATCAAAAGGCTAAATAGCCCAAATTGGGAGCTGATTCCTCTTCCATCAAAGTAAGGATTTTCTGCAGTTCTACTTTGGGACAATATATGTGTGTTGACATTATTTGTATTCGTAGTATTAGGTCAATAGTCGCTTTGAATCTTAGTAGCTATGCGAGTGGAAGAAACCCATGGGGTAACTTGAAGCCAGAATACTTAGAAAAGGTAACATTTTCTTTTTACCAAAATGCATATGAGCAAAATGATGATGATGTTTGAAACATGTTTTGACTGCAGAAAGGTTTTGTTGAGGCTAATTCAGACGACGGTCTCTTGGAAATATTCGGGTTTAAACAAGGGTGGCATGCATCATTTGTGATGGCAGATTTAATATCAGCAAAACATGTCGCGCAGGTAAAGAAAAAATGTTTTTTTTCTGTTCAAACAATGTTGTGGTTTATGTTGTTTTGTGGTTGATCGATTAGGCGGCTGCAATTCGGTTTGAGTTAAGAGGTGGCACATGGAGAGAGTGTTTCATGCAGATGGATGGAGAACCGTGGAAACAACCCATGAACAATGAGTATTCGACGTTTCTAGACATTAAAGCAGTACCGTTTCAGTCGATTATGGTTAAAGGGGAGACTAACTAATATGAGTTATTTTGTAATTGATTGTATATTAAAGGTAAAATACATGTGAAAGATCATAAGTCATCTCAGAAGGGCGCGAATGAGACTATGTTTAGTTGCTTACAGATCCGGTTTGTACGTATGTTATGTTCATACAATCATACATTCGGGCTGTTTCTGATGGTCGGTGTAGTACCCGGTCCTGCTCGATCGAATTAAGCACATGTTTTAGTCATTCCATATTATTTAGTTATTTATTTATTTTAGAGCGAATAATTCACACATGCTCTAATTCTACTCATACGTCTACACCAATGTAAAAATTTCTAGTTTGAACTTCAAGTAGAGTGAGTTTAAAGTTTAGGGCTAAGATCGATAGTAGTAGTTATACATTAAGTTTCAATTATAATTTTAAATGGTTGATTGTAAGAATTGTTTCCAACAATTAGTTATGAATGTTGCTAAAAAAAGCTAAGATTCCTCTTTCTAGCGATTTTCATCAATGATTACATCCAAAACCTCTAAAAATATGCAACATCTAACCACTCCACTAAAAAGGCTTCTTATGCCTATCATATTTTTGTAAATTATTATTCTCAGAAAAACCATAGATTTTTTTAAGAGTTTCTTGTTTAAAGATATTTTGTAATGTTATATAAAGTTCATACGACCGTGTTGAATGATACCAAAAACTATGAGGCAAACCAATAATTAACAACATCAGCCAACGTAGGACTAGTCCATTTGATAAAGTCTCTTAATTCTTAGATTTGAGGTCCTGTAATGGTGTATATTGATGTAATTTAAGAGCAAAGTAGAATTTACCGTTAAAAAAAATTAACAACATCGATGACAATATTCTTTTTTTTAATAGCAACTAATTTACTTCACACGTAACCTACTTATTGTTTTAAGTGAAACTTGAATGTAACACTTCTTGAATGTAAGACATACATATTTACCACTAGACTATACTAGTAGTACAAGTGTACAATGGTAAACAATTAAAGACATAGAAGTGATAATAATCTACATAAATATAAGAAACGAGTCTTGTTTTTAAATATAGAGATTGCTTTCATGTATTCGTAAATGGATATATAATATTACTACAAATAAAAACTTTTACCTTTATTACAAAATAGTAACAAAGGTAAAGAATTTAAAAATGAAATGGCTACTTGAGAAGTCTTTACTGTCTAAAGTCTAAACCACTCCACTAAAAATGCTTTCTATAACTATCATATAACTTTATATTTAAATAACATAAAAATTTATAATTCCAAAGGATAATGTAGTTTAAACTTTAAAGGTAGTCTTTGACAATCTCTAGTTTTATATGACATCATAAACATATACATTTTAAGTCAAAAAATATCTCTATCAGAAAAGATAAAACATTTATAGAAGTAAAGCACGACGTTATATCTAGTAGTGTAACAATTTTAGTGTTTTGTTAAATATTTTCTATACTTGTTATAGTATTGTAGGAGGTGATACTGTTGAAAACTATTTTAGACCAAATAGAAATCAATTAATTATTACCAAGTTATTGGCCGAATCAGTTTGATCCTTCACGACCGAAACTGATTATAAGAAACGTAGAAGGAGAGTGTCCCGTTAGCGGACGAATTAAAGAATTCGCAATAAAGTAAAACCAACCTGTTAAACGATGATCTTCGAATGATGAATTGCACGGAATGTATTCCTGTCCTTAAAGAATTTTACGCGCTTTATTTGCTGTAAGCGACAACGTAAAATCCCAGGATTTAATGCAGATTCGATCCGGTATTCCAACAGCAATGGAAGCGGATTAACGTGAAAGTTGCGTGGAAACGAAAGTAGAGAAAAGCTGTAGCTTTTTGAAGTGTATAAACTCGAAGTAAGAGCTCTATATTTATAGAGCTAAATCCAACTAATTATGAGAAAATTAGGGGATGAGAGTTGACCTTCAGTATTTCGCAAATTCGGTTATGTAGATAACCCGAATTGCTTACTATTCAACCTTATCCCACGTTTATCTCTTAGTCGGTTACCTCGAGTCTATCTGCACCGAGCTGTAGCTAAAAAGAAAGCTCCTTAGCTCCGATGCGTACGTGCAAAGTGCAAAGTGCGCCTCAAACGCGCCCTTGCGCGAGCTCGCGTCTCCGTCTCGGCTCGGCGCACGTGTGGGCTTAGCCCTTCTCTTGACCCAACAATCACTTTGGTGACCCATAAGGGAGAATCCCTTATAAGCCACTCAAAGATGTTTCCCCACCAATGTGGGACAAGAAGTAAACATTCCAACTTGCATATTTACAACTTGTAAATTTCCAACAATCCCTCACCAAGTTGGAATGTTTCCTTACACTTTGACGGATGATGTCACTCAGGTGTCACGGAGATTAAACCTAGTTAATGTTGATAAGCAAGAAGAGACAAATTCATTGGTATCCTACTGAATTAAACCAAGAATCTGATGACCCCTTCGGTTTACCCCCACCATCACCAGTTGACTTCACGTTCTCACTGAGCGCGAATATGGCCGTGCGTTATAAATCCTTTTCATGACCCTCTAGAAGATAAACCACCGGTCTTCATTTTAGGCAGCACCACCTCTAGATCATATAGGCAAAGTTTCCAACATCCTCGTTGCTTAGATGTCTCCAAACTTTGTTAAGAGCGTTAGCTCAACCTCGTTCTCGACAACGACGTACTATCTTACCTCACATGGATCTATCAAATTAATTGATAGTACCTTCTATCGTTAAGTGACTTTGTTATTACCCATTAAACTTGAGAAATAGGCGCACTAAGTTCAAGTTGGGTTTCCATCACTAGCGATTCTATTGTGGCTTTAGACCCATGGCTCTCGTGGTATTTACTACCAAGTCTCTCGTAAGTTCTTACAAGTCTTGACATAGACAACCTTGATGGTACCACTTTCAAGTAGTTGTCTCATAAAATTGTGCCGAAGACCAATATGTCTTGATTTCCCATTAAACACTGCGTTGTATATTCTTGATAGTGTGGCCTCACTATCACAATATATAGGAATTGATGGCACTGGTACATCCCAAAGACGGATGTCCGTAAGTAAATCTCTAATCCACTCTGCTTCCTTACCGGCAGCAGCTAATGCTATGAATTCTGCTTCCATGGTTGAGTGTGCAATACACGTCTGTTTCTTGCTCGCCCAAGAAATAGCTCCTCCAGCTAGAGTATAGATCCACCCACTAGTGGATTTGAATCATTATTTTGATCAATCCAGCTGGCATCAAGATAACCTTCAAGTATTCTTGATGATGACGTGTACGTCAATTCAAAATTCCAGTCCTTTTCAGATATCCAAGAACTCTACTCACTGCGTTCTAGTGCTCAGTACCTGGGTTTATGTCACATCCCGGCGGAAGCGTGAACGAGACGGATGGAATGTGACTAGCTTTTATCAGAGTACAGTGGTTTATATTAAATAAACACAGATATAATCGAACATAATACATACATGCTTTTTATTACTTAATATTCGAGATTACATCTTTTTACATAATATATCAAATTGACGTAATAAATTACAACTAAGTTACAGCATGTCTAAAATCTACACAGACCCGTCCTACGACTTCGCCCCAACCATCATGAATCTCAAAGCTAAAATCAAAGGTGTTATTCATTTCTGAAAAAGTATACTTAAACCAGTCAACAAAAATATTGGTGAGAACATAGGTTTAATCCAAACAAATATTTTGTTGATGTGTTAATTACAACCAAACCTGCTCACAACATAATCATACTGTCACGAAATAATAAAAATCAGATAATACTACATCCTAACCCCCATTCGGTTAGATGCAGGAAAATAGTAGCAACCCTCATCCGGTTGGTACAAATATCCTCCTAAGTAGCGCTACTAATATTATCGATCGGTTCCTCATTCGAACTAATGGTTGTGTCGCAAATGACAGTAATCAAACAAAATATTTTCAAAAGTAACACATCAAACCACAAGTATACTTTTCTTCCAAAACGTTACGGAATACCAAATGGTTGAAAACGGGGCTATGAACTCACCGTGTCTTCCTACTTGAACCTAACAAGATAGTTCACAGTGTCAGACAATACTTCAAATATTTTTTGTTTTTCATTGACTGTAAAAGTCTAATAGAAACACCTTCGAGTCTCCAAAATTATTAACTCAAATAGTTTGTGATTTATTCAAAAATCACACAAAATAGCTATTGAAGTCCAAAAATTTACAAAGTGGTAAACATAATTTTGAACAACCTGTAACTTCTCATAATTTTCACAACTTCAAATCCCTCATATATTATTTCCCATAAATCCCACAATATTCTCAATATTCATCATAATACCTTATGCTGTCCAATAAATCCTCAATATTTTATAGAATTTTTTCCAAAAAGTCAGTAACATCACATAATTTTTATAGAATCCAACTCTTGACAGATTATTTTCTGTAAATTTCATAATATTACTATAAATAGTTAAAATAGCTTCTGTCCACGAAAAATTTCCAAAACTTTACAGAAGACTTTTCAAATAGAATCAAGCATCATATAATTATTTCAGAGTCCAAGTCATAACAGATTAGTTTCTGTAATTTTCACAATAATGTTCTGTAAAATTCAAATATATCTTTCTAAATCATAAGTTTCTGAGTTTTGGAACTTATTATTCAAGATTTATGGTTTATAGTTTCCCAAAATTGGTTTTGGGTGGTTAAGCCCTTTATATACATACATATCAATATGTATGTATATATATGTTTTGTTAGCATATATGTAACTACACCTTTTATTCACCTTAGATGATGTGCTTGATGGTATTTCAACTCCTGGAATCCAAGGACAAGGCAGCGAGGATCGTGGATGGTGGTGGATAATGATGGTTGTTGGTGGTGTGTGGTTGTTTTATTGTTGTCGGGTTGTTGTTGTTGATGTTGTTGGTTGTTGTTTGTGTGGTACCCGAGAGTGAGAGAGCAGTTTGATGGTGGTGATGTTTGATGAACAAACCGAGGATGAGAGGGAATAGAAGGTGGCTGGAGGTGGTGGTGAAATGGTTGAGTGATGATGATGTGTGTATATAGATCCGAGAGAGGGAGAGCAAAGTGATGATGTTTGTTTAGGAGGTTTAGACTTTTATAAATGAAGCTTCAAAGTCCCGTGGCTTTAAGCAATGCATGGATCGGTTTAGATGGATGACTCACCAAATGGTAGCTTAGGTGTCCTTGGATTCATTAGGAGGTGCCACATATCCTCCTAGCAATGATGATGATTCATGTACCTCTATGGTGTTTGAGGTGGCGGTTTATGGCAATGGGTGTAAGAAACCGAGAAATGCATGAAAGTGTTTTCCAAATTGACCACCTAGCACTTCTAGTAATGATTATGGTGGAAATGGTGTGTGAACACAAGAAAAACCCGATGCATGGGTGTGAAAGCAATAAATGGTGGTGATTTTAGTGAGATGCATGCATGTGTTCTTAGGATGTCCACCTAATCATCTAGTAATGATGATAGGTTGACTTAGGATCATAAGGTGGCACTTTAAGAAACAACCGAGAGGTGTTTTGGGTGTTGATGAAACTTAAGCTTCAAGTTTTCATTGAATTTTGTTTTAGTGAGGTGGTGAGAGGGAACAAAAGAACATGATAGCTAGTTCTATAAGGATAGAGTTTGACTTTTAGAGGTATGGCATTTGATGTAGGGTGATGGTTTTGGTTAGGTGTACCAAGAGGGTTTGGGTTTGGTGGTTTGGGTTGATGGTTTTCGATGGGTAGTAGTGGTTTGAGAATTGTTAGTCAATTGATGGTTTTAGTATTTTTAGTTTAGGTTTTTAAGTTTTGTTTGATTTGGTTATGTTTATTGATGTTTTAGTATGTATATATATATATATAGATTCGTAGCATAAGTATATATATCCATAGTTTACACATATAACACAACTAATCACAAGTTCAATATACGTGTATCTATGATATATTTATATACACGTAAACATATATATATATATATATACATTTTAACCGTACCCAAATACAAGCATACTAAAGAATTTTTCCATGTATATATACATATGTAAACATGCTTACGTAAAATTTTGTATTTATATACTCGTACGTGTGGGTTTCGGCTATATAACATACATGCACACGAGAATTCTCAACTTACATATATGCATGCAAACATGCATACGTAAATTTTCATATATAAGCATGCATGCAACCATGCATAAGTATATCCGATTATAATTCTTGGTTGTAACGTAAAAAATGAAGAAAATTTTTCGACATAATATATAATAATAAAATATTTTTAGGGTTGTCACATTCTCCCCCCGTTAAAAGAATTTCGTCCCAAAATTCAGTGGAGTGTGCTTTAGAATCTTAAATGAGTATTACCTCTGAATAGGTGAGGGTATTTTTCTTGATTTCATCTTCTCTTTCCCAGGCGTATTCTGGTCCTCTTTTTGCATTCCACTAAATTTTCACTATGGGGATTTTACTTCTTTTTAACTTTTTTATTTCTTTTCCCACAATGGCTATTGGTTCTTCTATAAAATGCAGTTGTCTACCTACCTGTATTTCTTGAATTGGTATCCCTAGGGTTTCGTTGGTTAGGCATTTCTTGAGGTTGTATATGTGAAAAGGTGTTGTGTACTTCATTTAATTCCTGTGATAATTCCAACTTATATGCTACAGGATAAATTTTATCAATAACTTTAAATGGACCCATGTACCTAGGGTTCAACTTACTGGATTTCCTAAACCAAAAGATTCCTTTAGAGGGAGATTTTTTTAGATAGGTTTTGTCTCCAAAATTTTCAATGCAATTATTACAATTCCTAACTCTAGATCATGGGTGGTATAATCCTTTTCACTACCTCTAAGCTGTCTGAATGCCTATGCCATCACCTTATTCTTAAAATAAATCAGAATGTCATTAATGAAGACTATAACAAATTTATCTAAGTAAGGTTTACACACTATCTTATCTCGCTCACCACTGGCAGTTTCTACAATATATGCACATTCTAGAGTTTGTGGTACTAAGTTCAAATAAGGTACTAAGGCAGTTAAAATGAAACTTCTATTTGCATCAGTATCAAATAAAACTCTGGCATATATGTTGTTAATGAGAAACATACCAGCTATGGTTTCATCTCCAGCTTGTCTATTGCAATTATAATGTTCTAGCTTATCTATTGCTACATGAGGGAGCAGGGATTTAGTATTCACACGAGGGATTATGATCCAGAACATAATAGTATTAATAGACAAGAAATAACAGTGGCCAGGTGTCATTGCTTATCTATTGCAATTATAATGTTCTAGCCATTATCCTCCATGATTCACTAAAACCCATTACCCAATACCTATGCAATTAGTCAAATTATCTGAATATTAGTTAACCCAAATGGCATTACAAGAAACTCGTAATGTCCGTACCTAGTTCTGAATGCAGTCTTAGAAATGTTATCTTCCTGTACTCTTAATTGATGATATATAGATCTTAAGTCTATTTTTGAAAAATAACTAGATCCCTGTAGTTGATCAAACAGATTATCGATTCTAGGGAGTGGATATCTATTCTTTATGGTAACCTTATTAAGTTCCCTATAATCAATGCACACTTTAAGGTTACATCCTTCTTTTTAACAAATATTACTGGTGCTCCCCAAGGGGATACACTAGGACGTATGAATCCTTTATCTAATAGTTCTTGTAACTGAGTCATAAGTTCTTTCATTTCAGTTGGTGCTAAACGATAAGGTGCTTTGGCAATAGAGGTTGTTCCTGGTATCAATTCTATTTTAAACTCTACCTGACGAGGGGGTGGTAATCCAGGTAGTTCATCGGGAAACACATCAGCATATTCATTTATAACAGGAACACTTTCCAAATTTTCCTTATCAAGTTGTGTATCAACAATATGAGCCAAGAATGCTAAAAATTCTTGTTGAGGTATTTTCGTGCTTTTTTCACAAGTAATCAGTTTCACAGTATTACATGGCCTATCACTATAAATGCAGAGAATTTTATTTTCCCTAGTCAAAGGAATCTTAATCATTTTCTTATCAAAAATGATTTCAACATGATTTGCACTTAACCAATCCATTCCTACTATGATATCAAATCCTCCTAACTGAATAGGTATCAGATTTATATCAAAACAGTACTCATCTAAATTTAAGATGCAATTAGGAATGATTTCATCAGCTTCAATTATTTTACCATCAACTAACTCTATCACATAAATGTCACGTAATTTTTCAGATGTTAGATTAATTGATGGTCTAAAAGTATGTGGGACAAAACTGCGGGTTGCTCCTGTATCAAATAATACTTTAGCGTACTGGTTATTGATAAGGAACGTACCCATAACTACTTCTGGTTCATGGTGAGCTTCGTCAGCTTGTATCACAAAATCTCTTCCACGAGGGTGGTTTTGGTTAGTTGGAGCCTTACCCTTCCGTTGTGGACATTCGTTCCGGAAATGATTTTCACTTCCACATTGAAAGCAGACAGTTTTGGTGCTGGTAGGGTTTTTGCAGTCTCGGGAAACATGTCCCTTCCTTTTACAGTTATAACAGACCACTGTCATACAGTTTCCTGTATGATATCTCTAACAGATATTACACTGTGGTAGTTTTTTCTCTTTCTTTCCCTGAGTTGTCCCTAAAAAGTTTCTTGGTGGAGATCGGGTTATTTTTTTCTGAGAACTTTCACCAAATCTCTTTCCAGAATGGTTTTCAGTCCATTTCCTCTTTTCTCCTACCTGTTGGTGACCTAATGATCCATTCCTGATCATTTCATCTGTCAGACTTCCTGACAGGAGTACTGCTTCCTGGAAGGTTTTGGTTCTAGCAGATTTCACTAATCCTCTTATTTGTGGCACTAATCCCCAAATATACCTTCCTATTCTTTTGGATTCCGGGGTTATCAGGTGTGGCACTAACCTGGATAGTTCATTATACCTATCAGTGTACTCCCGGTGTGCAGATCCTTTCATCTCTAATGCTAGGAATTCAGCTTCCAGTTTTTCTATCTCATTGTACGGGCAGTATTTTTCTATCACTAGGTTTCTGAATTCTTCCCAGCTTAGCTTATTCATAATATTTCTACCTCTAGTATGTATTTCCATTTTCCACCAGGATTGTGCTTCTCCTTTTAAGGAATGTGAAGCAAACAGTGTTTTGAGATTTTCAGCATAGTTGCTGATTTCCAGAACTCCTTCCATGTCATCTAGTCATCTCAAAGCTTGTACTGCTCCACTTTGCCATCAAATTCCCGGGGTCTACAGGACATGAAGGTTTTGTAGGAACATCCTTTTGACATTCTTTTTAGGATTTCTTCTTTCTGTTGTTCTTCCATGTTTATGTTTTCAGTCCCTGCTGGTGGTTTGAGGTAGTTCCAATATTCAAGTTTTGCTGAAGTTGGTTAATTAGGGTAGGTAAAGTAGCTTCTAGTTGTTGGGCTACTATCTGGGATATCCTATCATTTTCATTGATATCCGGGTTCACGGGTGTTTCTTCCCCGAGTCTGGTTCTAGGTCGCCCCACTCGAGCTGTTCTCCGGACAGGTTGAGTGTTTTCTTTTTGGCGGCATGATTTACTATAGTGAATTTCAAGGTTAGTATTGCAAATAAATATCTTAACACAAAATTTATCTAACATAGATCAAATAAACATGTTAACACAAAATACATATATCAGTTAAGTTCTTATTTCTTTTTATTCTAACAAGTTAAACTATAACTATTAGTTTCTACCGAACCATTTCCACATCCTGGTAAAAGACTTTGCTTGGGTGTCTTAAGCTTCTTAATATCCTTTTGGATTTTCAGATTCCCAGCTGTATTTTCTTAAGTTTCTTAAGAGTCTGTCGGGCTGTTTTCACCTGATCCAACTCTGTTTTATCAATAATTTCAAAGTCAGGAAGGATACTAACCGAATTGATATGAATATTTCTCATGTTTTCCATGTTGGTTCCTTGATGTTGAGGGTTGATCATGGTATCACTCGGTAGTTTCCCGGGGTTCCTCTTAATCTGGGCCACTTCCTCAGCAAGTTGACCCACTTGTTTATTCAAAGCTTCATAAGCTTTGTCTCTGATTTCATTTTCCCGTTTAATCTCTTGCATATTCTGTTTCATCATATTCATCAAAGCATCCAACTTTGCATTTGTGGAGTCTTCATTACCAACTTGTCTAGATTGAGGATTCCCTTGATAGTTTCTTAATGAACTCCCTTGTAGACCCCCATGATGGTAGCTCCCTTGATTGTTTCCTTGAGAATATGAGGCTCTTTGATAGCCACTTGGGTTGTAATTCCCTTGTGTTCGGTTTTGATATGATTAACCGCCTTGATTATTGCCTTGAAAGTTAGGATTCATTTGATTTGAAGCATTACCATACTTAAAGTTTGGATGATTCCTCAGTCCTGGATGATAAGTGTTAGAACTCATGTCAAATTGCTTTCTATCTCCATAAACTTGATTGACTTCCTCACTTCTTCCCATTACCACTGGACATAAATCACCACTATGACCCATTTCACCACATTCTTCACATACATCATATCCTACATTTGCAACCTCCTTCAGACCTGTTCTTCCTAGCTTTGCTAATTGTTTCTCCAACGATGCAATTCTCTCTTTAGTCTCATAATCAACCATGGTTGACCTCACTGAAGTGGATTTTAATCGCCTACTAGCAGAAGCTTGTGCTTTGGAGTTTCTACACATCCTCTCTAAAAATTCCCAATCTGCATCTTCATGATTAGAAAGGAATGTGCCATTGCTTGTAGAATACAAGTACTTTCTCTCCTCATTGGTCAATCCATCCGAAAAAGCCTTGATCAATTCCCAACATGCAATTCCATGATGTGGGCACATACGGATCAATTCCTTAAACCTTGTGAATGCCTCATGAAATTGTTCTCCGGCTTGTTGTTGAAAAGAACGAATAGCATCTCTTGCATCACTGGTTTTACCCATAGAATAATATTCATCCAAAAAGATTTGTTGCATTTCTTGCCATGTATGAATACTATTATCGGGCAAGGTGAGGAACCATTGTTTAGCTCTATCTTTTAACGTAAATTGGAACAGTCGAAGCCTTACTTCATCTTGTGTAAAATGATTCCCACCAATAGTGCTGCATATGGCATCAAATTCAGCAAGATGCACATATGGTTCTTCTGTGGCAGTGCCTCTAAACGCAGGATGAATGGTGAGATAATGAGGGCTTACATCAAAAGCTCCTCCTCTACGATTTGGAGGTGCAACTGGATTTGGATTTTCAGAAATAGCCGGTCTGAAATGGCTATCCACACCTTGTACATGAGCTCTTCGAGGCCTTCTTGGATGATTGGCATTATTATTGACCCTGCCCCGTTGTTGATTGATAGGTGGTGCATTCCACCCATGTTGATCATTCCCCCAATTGTTATTTCCATTGTATCCATCACCTCCACCAAAATTTCCATCCCAAGCATCATAATTTGCACCATTATAGGGTTCTTCATTGTGATTCATTCATCTTCATAATCTTCATCACCCGTGTGAACACTATGCATACTCACATGATCAAAGTCATCTCCTTGATTGAGGTTATTTTGATTCATGTTATTGTTGGGTGGTGGTTGATTCAGATTGTTATTACGGTTGTTATTTGGTGGTGGGGGTGGATTTGGGTTTTGATTGTGGTTATGAGGAGGAGGGTTTGGATTTTAAGGTGGTTGGTTATTTGGGTTTTCCATTTCGGTTGAATCAGACGAATCGCTAGCTGCTTGATCAATAGCTTGTGAAATTGATGTAGTTGGTAGCCTTGATCGATGCAGAACACGATTATACCTTGCTGATTTCTCTATCTCTGGATCGAATACTAGTGGTGATTTCCAACCCGAATAACGAGTATGCATGCAATCCTGTCACCTGCACACTTAAAACACACCTAGTGTAACAAGGAAATAGAAAAATAAAGCAAGAACAAGTAACAAAAAAATCAAATAACAAAACACCAAGCGCACCGATTCCCCGGCAACGGCGCCAAAATTTGATCGTTGTCGAAGTAACAATCAACTAAGATGTTAAATGTGTGTTCCTATTCACCTTAAACTAGTTAGGGTTAGTAGGGTTGTCGAACCTCGTGGAATTAGTGGTCGGTGTGATGTAAATTGATTTCTAAAAAACGATTAACCAATTATCAAATTAATTAAACTATTACCTCTTGGCTGTAAAAAATGGATTTTTGGAATGATTAAGAAATTAACTAAGGAAACAAATTGTAAATGAGTGAACTTGATTAAGAAGACAATTATGAGAAAGAGTAATCTACTCCGGGATTAAGGTTTGGCTTTCGGTAATCGTTTAGTCTAACTTGGTGGAAAATCCTTAATGGGATTCTATGTGTGTAATGATTAAGTGATATTGATAATCAAGACTTAATGGGTCTTAATACACAATACCAATTCAATTGACAACCAAAACTCTACAACCATATGATTCGCGCAATATCATATAATATTCAAATAATGATTAATCAAAACAATTGTTTAAATAATCAAACACGAGTTGAACTTATCAAAGAACTTAACGGGTTCTAAAGTTCAATCCCAACACAAGTCAAACACAAACAAAAACCTAATTACACAAAACCGATTACCCGAAGTAGATCACGAGAAGACTAGCCGCTCATTATTCTTGATTGATCTACAAAACCGTTGTTGATTTGCATATCGGATGATTAGATGGTGTTAGAATGATGTAGAATGGTGAATTTCAGGCCTAGGAACTCCCAAAAATCGTCTCCAATCGTCTTAGGTCGAATAAGGGGTTAATGGTTGGTGAAACCTAACAAAAACGCGGTTTTATAGGTGTTCCACGGAGGCCCTGGCGTAGGCTACGCCAGCCAGCGTAGCCTACGCTGGGGGGTATTCTGCTGTTTTTTTGTTGATGCTGGCGTAGCCTACGGTGGCTACAGTAGGCTACGGTAGGATATTTTCTGCTGTACTTTGAATCTTCATTTCTTGACCCCTCCAATGCCTTGTTTCACCATGTAAGCTTCCAACTTGATTATTTTACCTACAAAATCACTTCAAACTCCTAGTTAACCTATTCAACATAATCAAATGCATAAACACTAGGAATCAAACATAATATTCAACATTTAAACCCTTAAATTACCATTCAACACACTCATATCAAAAGGCTATGTCAGGACGAGTGCTATGAGTAGCATACATCATGCTACCAATTGCACTTGCATACTCTAGTTGAGCCACAGCTCTTCCAGAGTTCACTTTTAGCTTCACACTCGGGTCAAACGGTGTATTAAACTCTTTGATGTTCAAGTGTTGAAACTTTGTCAGAATTTTCTCTATGTAGTGAGATTGACTAAGAGAAATCTGACTATCTGTTCTTTTCACCTTGATCCCAAGAATAGTATCAACTTCTCCTAGATCTTTCATCTTAAAGTTAGAAGATAAATATTTCTTAGTTTCAGAAATACCCTCCAGGTGAGTGCTAATGATCAACATATCATCAACATAAAGGCAGATCACGACTGTGTATTCGGGTTTGCATTTTGTATATATACATTTATCAGCACCGTTGTGTTGAAACCCGAACGCAGTCACAATGGTATCAAATCTCTCATGCCACTGTTTAGGAGCTTGTTTCAAACCGTATAGAGATTTAATAAGTCTACACACTTTAGTCTCTTGTCCGGATATCACAAACCCTTCCGGTTGCTCCAAATAAATTTCTTCTTTCAAGAAACCATTCAGGAAGGCTGTCTTAACATCCATTTGATGGATGTACAGTCCTTGCACCGCAGAAATTGCTATAAGAGTTCTAATAGAACTAATTCTAGCAACTAGAGCGTAGGTATCAAAGTAATCTATTCCTTCTCTCTGTCTATAACCTTTCGCAACTAATCTTGCTTTATAGGCAGAGATGGATCCATCTGGACGATACTTTTTCTTGAAAATCCATTTGGATCCAATGGGTTTCTTTCCCTTGGGTTGATCAGCTAACTCCCAAGTTCCATTTCCCGTAATTGAATCCATTTCATCGTTGATTGCTTCCTTCCACAGAGGAGCATCTCTCGATGAAATGGCTTCACTGTATGTTTTTGGATCATCCTCCAAATTAACCAAAAAAATGACCTCTCTTGTCACTTTCCTTTGTGTACCTTCAACTAGATAAGAGATGAAATCTCTTCCATAATTCTTCTCTTTTCTAACCCTAGTACTTCTCCTTGGTTCATTAACAATCTGAGAAGGTTGAAAACTTTCTCGAGAAGTACAAGGAGTTGTGCTGGGATTTAAGTTTTCATTATCTCTAGAGAACTTTTCTTCAAAGAATTACACATCTCTGGATTCTATGACTTTTCCTGAGTCATCATCCAACAGTCGGTAAGCCTTGCTATTTTGAGCGTATCCAATGAACACGCTTTTCATAGCTCGTACTCCGAGTTTGGATCTTTTAGGGTCAGGCGTCCGATAATATGCAACACATCCCCAAACTCTCAAATGATCTAAATTTGGTTTCCTTCCTTTCCAAGACTCATATGGACTAGTAGGAATCACACGACTAGTGATCCTATTGTGAACAAAACAAGCGGTCAATAAGGCTTCTCCCCACAAATTACTTGGTAAACCAGATTGGTTTAACATGCAGTTAACCATCTCTACCAAGGTTTGGTTTTTCCTTTCAGCCAAACCATTTTGTTGGGGAGTAAATGGTGAGGTTCTTTCGTGTATTATGCCATTCTTTTCGCAGAATGAATCAAATTCATGGTTAAAATATTCTCCACCTCTGTCCGAGCGGAGAATTTTTATGCGTTTCTCTTGTTGGTTTTCGACCTCGGCCTTATATATTTTAAATGCGTCAAAAGCTTCGTCTTTTGTACGCAATAAATACACATGTAAATAACGGTTCGAGTCGTCGCAGAAAGTGATGAAATATCTTTTACCACCGCGGGTAAGGATTCCATTCAGTTCATAAATATCTGAATGAATTAGTTCCAGTAGTGATGTATTGCGTTGCTGAACGCTCGGAAAAGGTTTCTTTATGAATTTTGATTTTACACAAGTTTCGCATTTTTCAAAATCTTTATCGTTTAATTTTATTAAACCTTTAGTTTGCATATTTTCTATATTTTAATATTTGTGTGTGCCAAACTTTATGCCATAAAGAAATTGAACAAGCGATATAATCAAAAGACATTATTTCATTCAATTCATAACCAATGACATTACAATCAGAAACATCACTAGCAAAGGTACTAACACTACCACTATCATCACTAATACTGCTATTACTATCACTTTCACTATCAAAACCATCAAGCACAGAAAAGTTCGTGTTCTCGATCTCTTGCTCTTCATTCCCACCTTCGGCTAGGTCAAGACGATACATTCCACTCGTATTTTTAGCTTGCCCCACGTATAGGTTATTCAGAGAAAACTTCACGCGCCGATCCTTAAGCACCAACTTGTAGCCATTCCGATCAAACTTATCCGCTGAAACAAGACCTTTTGATATGCCAGGAACATGCAATACATCCTGAAGGGTCACAGTCTGACCGTCTCTGAAGTTTAGCCGCACTGTGCCTTTACCATGGACTCCTACACGATGTCCGTCAGCACACACGACCACTGTTCCCTCAGGCACGGGACCATAGGTTTGAAATGAGTACTAGTTCCCGCAAACGTGAACAGTAGCTCCAGAATCCAAAAACCATCCCCTACATGCCAACACGCGTGTAGGCTGCGCGAGCATATTAACATCACCAATTACCACATTTGCTATCAGGTTGGTAAGACTATCAACCACATTTGTGGAACTAGCCGTAGGACCAGATTTCCTGTGAGGGCACTCTCGTGCATAGTGTCCAGTTTCTCCACAAACATGGCATTTTCCTGATCTTTTAGGCTGTTGGTTGTTGTTTTGAATAGGCTTCTTGAATTCTTTCTTTTTAGGTGTAAACTGTTTCTTTTGTTTTGATCCATACTTCCCCTTTTACCCGGACCCCCCGGTCGCCACATGATTAACACTCGATCCGACTTTACTTCTTTTGTCCCTATTGCGCGTTTCCTCCTTAATTCGGAGGTGCTTCAATAGTTCATCCATAGAGTAGTCCTCAGATTTGTACATCATTCTTTTGGAGAAATCTTTCCAAGTGGGAGGTAATTTAGCAATGATAACCCCCACTTGAAAGATTTAGGTAAAGGGATGGAAGAGCAGTCAGTTTGTTAACAAGCACTTGAAGTTCATGTACTTGTTCCAAAATTGACTTTTCATCTACCATTTGGAAATCCAAATACTTGGCTATAAGGTACTTGTTAGTACCTTTTTCATGAGCCTTGTATTTGAGTTCCAAAGCTTTCCATAAATCCCTCGGACTTGTGACTTGCGAGTACAAGTCATAGAGACGATCAGAAAGTGAGTTCTTGATATGACCATGAGAAAGATCCTCAGCTTCCTTTCGGACGAGTCTTCGCTTGTTCAAATCAGAAATCACTTGCTGATCCGGTTCCTTTCCCTCTTCAATAACGGGTCCTTTGGGATCGGGGCCAAGCACGGATCAAGAACATAGTAGAGTTTCAGAACAATCAGCATGAATTTCACTTTATCAGCCCAGCGGGTGTAGTTCTGACCGTCTAATCTGTCCAACTTGACAAATTCTTGATTCATGAATCTCATATTAACCGTAGGAAGTTCAGCGTCCATTTAATCTGTTAAAGTTCAACACAAAATAATAAAATCCTTTAAGAATGTTGAAAACTATTTTAGACCAAATAGAAATCAATTAATTCTTATTAATTATTACCAAGTTATTGGCCGAATCAGTGTGATCCTTCACGACCGAAACTGATTATAAGAAAGGTAGAAGGAGAGTGTCCCGTTATCGGACGAATTAAAGAACTCGTAATAAAGTAAAACCAACCTGTTAAACGATGATCTTCGAATGATGAATTGCACGGAATGTATTCCTTCCTTAAAGGATTTTACGCGCTTTATTTGCTGTAAGCGACAACGTAAACTCCCAGGATTTAATGCAGATTCGATCCGGTATTCCAACAGCAATGGAAGCGGATTAACGTGAAGGTTGCGTGGAAACGAAAGTAGAGAAAAGCTGTAGCTTTTTGAAGTGTATAAACTCGAAGTAAGAGCTCTATATTTATAGAGCTAAATCCAACTAATTATGAGAAAATTAGGGGATGAGAGTTGACCTTTAGTATTTCGCAAATTCGGTTATGTAGATAACCCGAATTGCTTACTGTTCAACCTTATCCCACGTTTATCTCTTAGTCGGTTACCTCGAGTCTATCTGCACCGAGCTGTAGCTAAAAAGCAAGCTCCTTAGCTCCGATGCGTACGTGCGAAGTGCAAAGTGCGCTTCAAACGCGCCCATTCGCGAGCTCACGTCTCCGTCTCGGCTCGGCGCACGTGTGGGCTTAGCCCTTCTCTTGACCCAACAATCACTTTGGTGACTAATAAGGGAGAATCCCTTATAAGCCACTCAAAGATGTTTCCCCCCACCAATGTGGGACAAGAAGTAAACATGCCAACTTGCATATTTACAACTTGTAAATTTCCAACAGATACTATAACTCAAAGACTTCTCATAAGAGAACAATTATATTGGAATATATGTATATATTATAATGGTAAGGTGCATAAAAAGTATGAGACTGTATCACTAGTCGATTCATAGCTGATCAAGCACGCCTTAATTGCATCTTATGTGATATTCATGATAAAGATGGAACAAAATCTTATCAGATCAAATACAACATGTTTGATGCCTTTATAGCTACTTCTCCAGCACTATAAATTGAAGTTGTCACGAGACATTTTCCAACACACAAAAATTCATTCCAAACCTTCAAATCAAGGTCGACTCTGATAAAGTTCTTGATGTCGAGAAGATGAAGCAAGAAGTTCAACTAGTTTTAGGGCCTGTTTGATAATATCTGAATGATTAAGTGTTAAACCAATAAGAGGTCTGAACCATTAAGTGCTGAATCATTAAAAGGTCTGAACCATTAAGAACTAGTATATCGTTTGACTATTCAAAGGCAAATGTCTGACCAATTCAGATAAGATGTCTTAACCATTCAGCATTAGACCTCTTAACCATTCAACATTAGTATAATGCTTAACCATTCAGAGGCAAATGTCTTAACCATTCAGACATTTGCTCGCGAAACAAACAGTCTGAACCATTAAGTGCTGAACCATTCAAACATCTGGAACATTAAGAGACTGATTAAGAGGCTGTCAAACAGCCTCTGAGTGTTTTATTCCCTTCTTAGTTTTCATTTATAGTTATGTATTATATCATTTGGGTATTTATGTTTTGAACTACTACATGTCACTTGAAGACGACAAATCCTAATAACATATATGTTGTTTTAATTAATTTGAAAAGAATATTTGTTGGTTATGTTGTTTTATATATTTATGGTTATAATTGTTCTTCATGGCTAATTATTTTATTGAATAACTAATGATTGATCTTTGAACTATCAAGAACTTGGTGTTTATATATGATTTTTATAAGTAGGTTTTGATTTATATATAATCACTGAAATAATTATCATCATCATCACACTTAAACTTTTATAGGGCAAACATGAGGCACAAAGCCACTACGTGTTTGGGGTCTAGGTGTCTGGCCACTTTAGGCCTAATATATGCATTCTTAGTTTATCACCATGCATTTTTGTAATATGTTGATGCCATAAATCGAACCCGTAACATAACAACAATCTTACCTTTGCTACAAGTACATCCTTTTACATCAAATCTAAATTTGTCAAGTTCCCCAAAATTTTGAAATATTATAAATCGATCGTAGTTTTGAAATTAAGATTATAAATTGACATGAAAATAATGCTAATAAACGGTTTACATGTTTTAGACTAAAAAGGAAGGATTGAACATTGCACAGGTTGGAGGGGAAATCTTGATGATGAACTCGACCTTAAAATGAAAAAAATTGGGTCTGGTAGCCGAGCCAAACAAGTAATTAGTTACAATTATGTGATTTAATAATTTGGTTTAATTTCTTGAGAGACTGAGAGTTGAGACTTTGTTAAACCTGTACTGTTCATATACCACCACTATACTCAGTAAGTGAGTTTATCTATATGTGACTTTCTATACATTATAGTTAGGTTTAACCGGTTTACACACATCTAACATATAACATTAAGATTAAGACGCAATAAATAATTGAATAGTAGAACCTATATATGTAAAACTAGTGAGCGGTATCAACTAATTGAGTTTAATGGGTCATAAATTAGTTGGCGGTATGAACAATTAAAACATATTTATTTTAAAAAGATTGTAATTCTGAACCTAAAGTGGTATTTATGAGTTAATCCATTTAATTTATTACAATCCTAATTAATATGATCGATCACTTGTTTACTAAATGGGTTTTGGCAGGTCAACTTAAATACGACATGTCTTAAAATAGATTATGATCACCGACTTATAACCTGTAATTATTCTTGTATTTTAGGTCATGAAACAAACCACCTTAAACCGCACAAAAGTGAGTTGTTTGCTTGGTAGTAACTGATATTTAGTGTGTATATATATGGGAGTAAAAAAAAAGAATCTGATGGCAATCTACATCATGTTAATTAATGTGTTAATTAGTTTAGCTTTACTGAAACACTTATTATTTTACTAAGTTGGTGGAAATCCTACTTTAACCCATATTTTTTTAACTCGATTTATTGCAAAAATGACAAACGATTCACTGCTTTGCAACTCATTATCTTTTTTTATCCATCCTGCATGATTACAAAAATCTAATTAAATATTTTGTAAGAGACTTGTAATTCTACAGGAAATAGTTTAGACAACTTTGTAAGCATACACTTTATATTTGTTTGTATATTGAAAGATAACTTTGCCAAAGAGCTTCTAGCTTAATGACATTTGGGAAGTAAAGGGTTCAGCTTATGACCAAAGGCACAGGTTCGAATCTGGATCCCAAGGGGTTTTTTTGCGATGGGCCTTAGGACGGGTTTCATCCGTGGACTGATGATAGGGGGTCCGGCTTTGGTTAGGCCTCTTGGAGACGCCCACCATAGGTGGGGTACCCCTGCTTGGGTAACCGGGTCAAGTGGGTTTTCGGGGTCGGGGCCTAGAGCTAGTGGCTGTTAAAAAGAAAGAGAACTTTATTTTTACCAAATGTCAAGATATAATGAATTGATTTATAAATGCCTAAATTAGCTTGAATGAGAGGCAATATGCGTTAATTTGTATGATCACATTTCAACACTTGGTTGCTCTTTGGGGTGTGATTATTTCCCTAACATTACAACCAAAAATAAAAAGACAATAACACACATATATCGATAACTAAAACAAACCCACAACTTTAAGGAATAAAATACTTACTAGAGTACTAAACCAATTTCTACTAATCATGTTAACATAACATTGCATGATCCCCAAATTCGATTAAAAAGAAAGTAACAAATTTGAGGATTAAGTATGAAACACGCTAGCTACAAGACACCTCAGGTTATAAGATCGATTATGGATAATATTGTTAGAGGGATAGTGGGATTTGGTCAGATTATCGATCGTCTAAACTTTTGTTGTCAATATTTGATTACTATGCACTCCAAAATTATATTTAATATGTATGTTTTATATAAAGCAATACTTGACTTAAATATTGAATATTAATTATTCATTAACATAAAAGAATGATAGTTATAATATCTAAATGAAAAGATAATTACCAGATATAAAGAAATAGAAACAGTTGGTTGTATATGATGTGTAAATGTTGGAGTTTCACCAATTGTCCTTGCCGTGTACGTCGGATTTGTGGACAAAGTGACGGATGACGGTGGGTCTCCATGCACAAAACTTGACCTTCTTTGGCTAAACTAACAAACTTTTCTAAAGTTGAAAAATATATAAACATAAACTATGATCAATTCAAATTGATATCATTAAAGTTTATTTAAATTATGTATACAATGGCAACTAGTTAGCTTGGATATTATTAGAAATATTAATTGAAATCATTTTGGAATTTCATTCATGATAATCTTTTATAGGGTAAATCAGTTCTAAAGTTTTTTTAAAATTTTATATTTTATCCTTTAGTTTTATAAATTACAGCAAACATCCTTTGTTTAAAAACTTTTCACGGCTTCAGTTCTTTACACTAACAACTGTTTAATTTTTTTGTCATATTAATTTGTTTAGAAACTGTGGGTCGATTAGGGTTTAATGGTGGAAGGTAGACATAGAAGATGGTAGTGGGAGGGTGGTTTAGAAGATGAAGAGGATGGAGGGTTTGTAAATATATAATTTTCAATACTCAGAAATACGCATAGGGGAATATCATGTGTGTATCAGGGGCTATGAATTATAAATGTACACATGACCACACATGATCTCCATATTATGATTCATTAGTGGTTTCTTACAAATCATTTTCCGTGAATATTTGGATATTTAGTTGTCATGCGAAAGAGTAACGTACAATATCAATGTGAGACGTGATGTCCATGACTCATTTCACATGAAAAACACCCCTTTTGGACCCATAATATCAAAAGAGGTTCTTAGGTATTTAATTTATAAAATATATATATGTTGTTCTACAAAACATTTATTAATACAAATAAAATATCTTTAATTAAAATCTTAAGAGAGAGAGAGAGCAGAATTACAATCCCTTAATGATTTAACCAAGTTGTGGAATTAAACCTAAAACCTCCCATAAATTAAAAATATATATATGTACTTGATCAAGTGATTGAATCTTCATAAATTAATAATTGCTTGTTTTTTCTCTTAAAAATATCACTTATATAAAACCACAGAGACATTATCTTCATTTATGTTATGTATAATGACTAGGTTTCATTTATGTTTCTTATCTATAACATATAATAAAAGAAAGTTTTCTTAAGTCACGTGTCATCATTCTAGCATATCAAATGACACGTGTCATTATTCTAGCAATAAAAAAAAATCATTTTCCCGCCTCTCTCTCATATTATATAGAAATTAATTTGACTTTCCTTTTTAACTAATATATGTTAAACAATATGTCTATATTTGTGTTTCATGTCTCTTTCATATTAAATGATAATTATTGTAATAAGTAAACTAAACTATTAAACATCTAAAATATAAATGTACTAATTTTAAAATATATTAATACATACTAAATTATATGATATCAAAAATATTTTTTTTAAATATAGAGAAATAATTTCTAGTTCATTATGTGTTATAACTTTTAATATTCATTATATTTTTATTCCTTGATAATAACATTTAAAAATTAAAATATTCATAAAACTAATTATTTTATGTGTTTTATTATTCCACCCATGTAATACATGCGCTCTAAACTAGTAGTGTGTATAAATAAAGGTTCTTTTAACATTTTTCTACAACACTAAATTTTCTATTTTTTCACTTTACAAAATCATTCCTTAATTTCAATTGAAAAATCAAATCAATTTCTTTTCGCAACAAGAATCTCATTCTCTCTTCGAAATCAAAAGACTAAATGGTATTATCTGATTCAGATACTATCATACATCTTGAATGATCAGCGTCGTTAAATAAACACATTAATATTACATTTTCATAAAATCATGCATCATGATTATAAACCGCATCACTTTCTCATCACCTCCGACATCTCCACCTCCGACGACGACGACGACCCACTCTCCGTCACCACCGTCAGATTACTCCGCCAGCTGCTACTCCCAAACGACGTCGTTCTGCTCGAACTCGGTGTCGCCAAAAACGTAGGTTTATCTTCTCCAGCCATGATCACCAAACACTTCTCTTCCACGTCACACAACTCCGGCCTGTGGTTGCAGTTTTCCGGCTGTGTTCCACCGTTTCGTGTCACTTCACCTGACTCAACATCACCGTCGTTAACGTTATCGTTATCGTTATCGTTATCGTCGAAGTAGCCTGAGAGCTTCCAGTAAGAGCATGCGAGAACTAAGAGCAAAGGATATGAGAGCCATCATGGCAGCGAGGCCGCCGAAGAGGTACGGCACCGGTGAGTGCCAAGGTGACGGTTGCGGAGCCACCCCCGGCGACGACGGAGATGTTGCAGAAGCTGCAGCCATCGGTTGTTTAGTTTTTGTTTAGTGTAAGTAGGGTTAAGGGTGGAGAGAACATGAGGATGAGTATGATAAGGAGTGTGGTGTAATTTTGGTCTTATAGTGGGGGCAATGGAAATACAAATTGACACTCAACTATTTTATGTAACAATATAATTGTTTAACCGCGTTTTGAATCACTGATAGCACACTGACTCACCCGATCATCATTATTACTAGAGTATGAAATCTTGAGCGCTAGGCTGACACGTCCTTAAATGGAAGCTTTTATATCTGTCTATTTACATCAGTCCTGAACTTGAGACAACACTCGAAAGAAAACCCACCGATCAAGAGAGTTGGCTTTCGTTTGAAAACAGACCAAATCAAATATAGTATTTATTTTCTAAGTTTAATTTTGTGTTTTAATGTTTATTTTTTGCAAAATGTATTAAGGTCGTGACATTATTATTTTTGCTATGTTTCGATATAAATATATTCAAAACCAAGTTGCCGCAAAGCGTGAAAATAACTTATTTGCTAAATAAATTAATGTTTATTTATTTTCTGTTATATAAATATTTAAATACATTAATGTTTCTGTTATATATATTTTAGATAACTACGGTTAATGACGAAAATGAGGTTTCCGATTTATCAACAAAGTTCGACATCATCATTTTTTTATTTTCATTACGAAATTGCAACGACTATTTATATTTATTATTTTCTTCAATATTCTAACAAAAATTTAGTTTTAGCCCATCGCAGAGTATCAATAAATTTCTTGTACCAATTCGAATCC